>JABMBS010098708.1:0-10207 GCA_018491695.1 Lissonota sp. PSUC_FEM 10030012 | reverse complement strand
CTGCAAAAATATTCGGTGAGTTAATCGATGTAAATAATGAGTATATTAATTTTTTTAAATTTCAACCAAAGTGAACGTTGCTCAAAAAATGAATACTACACAATTTTAGCCTCAGTTTAATGTTAAATATTGTTTGCAAACTCTTTTGGAAGGGCACGATAATTTAAATATTTATTTGATTCTTTTGCAATGCCCGATAAGGCACGTCATTATTTTTTAGAGATTATAAATGATCGAAAAATTGAAAAAAAAAATAACTCACCATGACTAAGTTTACGAGAGAAACTGCGTTTAGACTAACGTTGCACCAGTACATAAATCCACCGAGATTTATTATTATCATCGTGACGGTCAATAGTACAATTATAGCCGAGAATAATGACCTTCCGGTAAATAAGTACGTTACGATAAATATTACCAAAAGTGACAAGCACACTGACAATATCGTCTCGCTCCATATAGATATGTATTGCTCGTAGAATACGTAAAATACGCTAAACGAAGGAAGTTGAAGAAAAAAAGAAATCAATTTTTATTCTAAACAAAAAACAGTGCTCTAGTAAATTTGTGTAACCCTTCAATTACCACTGTATTTAAATATTTGTATGCTGGATAAAAATTATAATAATTTACCTATAAGGAAAAACCGTAATTTGCTCAGTCGTTAAATTCGCTGCGTTTATCATATCCGTAATATTTTTTGCCACTGCCCTTGCAGCCTCGATAGCCTTATACCAATCGCTCGATTTCTTCAACGGCGTATGATAACTCATGAAATAGGTTTCACCGACGTCAATTTTTCCATACTGGTCGTAATAATAATTCATTGCCTAGTCACAGTAGAAAATAAGGCAATTTTTAGAATAAAATCGATTTTTGAACGATCCAGAAGCAAACGAAAAAAAAAATCTCACATCGAGATAAGCGGCTCTTCCAGCTTTTGCGCAATTATTATCGGGAATATCCGTCACAAAGTAACTGATGTATTTTCGAAAACTAACCGGTTCCGGTCTCGTCGAAATATTATTCTTCATAATATTGCAGTTTTGACAAGACGCTGAGAAATAAACCAAAATATTAATCGTTGTTTGTAACTCGAGAACAAACGTGATTAGATTTGAAAAAAGAATTTAATATAGATTGTGATTGAACAGGGGAATAGAAAAAAAATTTGGCTATTGATATTTTATTGTAAATTGTAATTTTTTTAAACATACGATTACTGTGCGGACAAAAAGATCCGTTATTCAGAAAATATTTGCAGCAGGTGTCGATCACTGACCAATCGAAATAATCGTCGATCCATGACGATGCTGGTGTTGCTAGATACGTTCTGCAAGATCGATGAAAATCTAAGTTTTTTTTTCTTTCAGTCAAACCAAAATACTTTTCGGCATTTTCAACTAAATTTGTTTCCTCCAGGCGGAGAAAAAAAATTGCCGATGATACTTACACGGCCGATTGTTTTGACGCGGTGTATATTTGTGTCCACAAAGAATCAGTGTTGCATTCCTGACCACCGCAAATTGCGTTCTGTACATTTTTATCGGTATAATTCAATCCATCCTTGACTATGAAATAAACCGGTGGCCCCATTGACAATAAATCTTCCATATACTTGTTTTACATACAGAACAAACAAACAAAAACCATCTATATTCAAAAACTCACTTAATTTCAAATTTTTTTCAACCAATTCACCGATAAAAAAATGTTCGTTTACCTTGAAATTTTCCAAAACGTAAGAATCTTGGGGCATAGAAAGTTTCTGATCGAGACCAATTTCCATATTCGGAGCTACCATAGTGTGAACGGTCAGTGAAATTATGAAAATCACGATAATTCCAATCCTAACGCGTTTCCTCATGAGAAAAGGCGTATAATATTTTTCGAAAAATGTCTCAATCATCCCGCGATCGGAATTTATGACCGATCGTGAGTTGAGGCTCCAGCAACAAAGTATGTCAAAGTGCCCGCTCTGTCAACGAACGATAATGTAACTCTGATTATATTTGAACGATTGATCAAATAGCTCTCATTGATGAGAGAATATCTTTCTCTATAACGAATGAAAAAGAGGTGAAATAAGAAAAAATACTTATATGTACCTCGTGTCTCCGAGTATCGAGAGCCAATAGACTGACGAACGCGGTTATTTGCAGTAAAAAGTTTATCAGTATCGAGACGGAAGCGTACATTGCAAAAGTATTGACGGCGGGCATCGAAGAAAATGTTCCTTTTAAAAAAATTACGTTTTAAGTAACTTTTTAAATTATTTAAAAAAATTAATTTAATTAAACCCACCTATAGCGAAGCACAGGCATTCAGAACTGCTCGTGAGCAGCATAGATGGTCCAACCATCCCTAATATTCTTCCAATGTGATCGACGGTAGTTTCCCTCCTTTCACGAGGATTCCTTTGATGCGTTTGTACGAGAATAAATATATTATCGACCCCAACCGCGAGCACGAGAAACGGTATTACCTGAAAATTTCTCATTTTTTTAAATATAAAATTGTTTTTTTTTTTACAGAACGGAATGGAAAGAAAATTGTGAAATTTTTAAAATATCAAGAAAAACTCACCTCTATGGTGAGAAGAGTCGTGGGTACACCGATGTAGCCAAAAATACCTAATGAGCAAGCTACTGAAGCGAGAACGATGACGATTCCGCCGATACTGAGGACAAATCTGCTGACAACCTGGAAGAACGGAGAATCGAATGAGCGTGTATCCTTGGATATTTTTTTTCCTCGTAACTCCATTGACTCACGAAACATTCGGATGATTTTTTGAATTTTCCAAGAGCTAGAGCGATATAGACAAACATGAGAGCATAACTGATAATCATGGTTGAAATTTCAGCTTGTGAAGTTCTCTTTAATTCGTCCTCGATCGATCTCTCCGCGCTGTAAGAGATCCCCATGAAATTCGGCTTCTCGTTATCAGTCCAATTTTTCATGAAATCTATGAATCTGCGAACAATTTTGGGAGTAGAAAAAGAAATCTTGTTCAGATTCTGACTTGAGAAAAAAAAAATTCTTACTTTTTTTCCCACTTGAGCATTGGCTCAAGTTCAGTAACGTTCAGCGAATTCCTCACTAAAAAGGAAAGCACAAGGCCGGTCGCGTTTATATAATCTTTGGCCCCAACTATCTGTTCTTCTTGTCGTAAATACCCTCCCAAACTGATATCCGGAACAACCGGGCCCTTGAAAGGTGCGAGACACTCCGGATTGTAAGCATTTCTCAAAGATAAATTAATAAATTAATCCATATTCAGCCGATTTATTTAAGAATTTGATTTTTTGCCCGTTAATCGGGTATTACGTGTATGAATAATTGAAAAATTTGAATTTCACTTACTGCACGCAGAGATACATGTGATCGAGATAATTTTTCTCGTATCCTGTTTCATTGCTTGTTTTGTTAAATATTTCAACGCTGTTCCCGTAATATCCCCATACACTTTGAATGGTGCAGAGATCCAGTGTAACCGGCCCAGTGAAGTCACTTTGAACCGGGGCGTAACATATTTTCTCCAAGCCCTCACCTTCGTCCTGTCCGAGCTGATGTTTTTTTTATTTTGACCAAAAACACAATCGACGTGTTAGTGAGCGAATTTTGAGGTGAAAAGTTTAAAAACTCGTGGAACAATAATTAAGATCCAGATCGTCAGGTGCTTAACAATCATATCTAAGATCGTAAAATCAGTGAGAAACTAATGTTTTCGAAAGTTTTGTGCACTTCTTTTATCTGAATGCTGACATCTTTTTAGCCACAGTGGTCACAAAGTTTTTTCGAAAAATTTGAATTGTAATAAAATCCGAACCCCTTTAGAGTTGGATGCTTTTCCGAAATTGTAATTCAACTATGTACTTAAACGCTATTTGAGCAATGCCAAAGGAACTCTTATCCTAACAAGTTGGAAAGATGTTTTCATTGGAATTATAACGAAAAATGTGCATTCTCCCACTAACCTGAAGTACTTTCTGTTGAAGATCGTATACGGCGAGTAGAAATTCTTTTTGAAATACTGGACCGAATTCGAGTGTACCAATGGTGGTTTCGTGTTGAATCTGCAAGCATCTCGGTTTTAAAAAAAATCAGCAAATCGACGAAGAAAAAAATTTTAGATTTCGGTTTCTTACAGATTCGAGTCCTACGGATTTAATGTAAATCTGTTCCAATCTGTAAAACGGCCGAAAATGCATGTCGAAGTAATCCTTCTCGATCCTCGATTGACTCGTCGGTGATGCCCATATCTCGATGGGATTAACAGTCACTTTGAGGTACATCACACCGATGTTCAAGGCAAAGACGACGTAGGAAAGTGCGAATAAAGTGATTGCAGGATGTTTGGCGAAAGCTGAAAATTTTACGTTAAAACAGATCGATCAATAAAATTGATTGATCGAAAAAATCGTACAAAAATTAATAAACAAATGAATTACCGCGTCCACAGGCTGTGAAAAATCTTTCGGTTATCGTACCGGGGTTAGAATCGTATTCGGAATCAACGGTCGGATTTAATTCTTTTTCAACGAATGTCTCGGTTACAGTTTCTGATTGATGAAACAAAAAAATTTTCCACCAAATTTTAGAGAAACGTCTATCGTGAAAAAACTTAATTTTCATTGAAACAATTCATTAAAATCAATTCGAAGAAGCTGTAAATTCTTCGACTCACTTCGTTTTTTCAGATACACGAGAGCGCCGCTGATCGAAGTGCTGATTATTATAATAATGATTCCCATAACAATGCCGTATCCATTTGCGTTACCAATGACGAAATCCGTTGTGCCAATATTCCATTTTACGGATGGACACGAATCTTCGCAATCGACGCAGCTGCACATCACCGAAGAGTTCTAAAGTGTTGAAAAGAACAAAACGATCGAAAGAGTGACGAAAAAAATGATAACGCGTTAAATTTAACGAATCAAAGAAATCAAATCACATCGTAGGCCTCGCTGCATTTTCTCGTCGGTGAATTCAAAGGTGGGCCCGGTGTTTCGGCATCTTTTTTCTCGTAAACGTACTCTAAATCGAAAGGCACCTCCGGGTTTATTTTTGTGTCGCTCAAATATCTGAACCATCTGTCAATAAATGAATCATTTGATTATTTGTTGTCCGAAACATTGCATTGATCGAATACGAAAAAATTCATTTTAAAATTCAATGCTCAGATTTTAAGATATAAAGAGATAGCAAAGGTTCTTTTTAAAGAAAAAAATTACCCCTCTTCCATCATTATTCCGATGAAAATAAAAATTAATTTTATAATTCGAAACACGAGTATAGTAATATTCCAATCCTGTCAAGTTGAGCAAATTTAAAAAAAAAGTAAATTGAGAAAAAATGACATTGAAATTTTCGCGCCAACGCGTAGTTATCGCGTAGTGGCGCTGGTATCGCTACGCGCATGCGCACAAGCTCTGTGATGATTTTCGTTGCCACAAAAACAACGCAATTCAAACAGTCGTCAACGCGTGGTTTAATGTGTTTGTTAAGACCATTACGGAGCTCCTGGCGCTAATATTTTTCGCAATTTTGTCGGTGCATCGCGGATGAATCAGAGTGCATTGTTAAAAGTGCAAAACAATCGTTTTCTCGAGTGCCCTTGTCGATCGTTTTTTTGTTTAGATTCGGCTTTATCTACGCCAAGTTTTCCATGTTATTTTCTTACCGTTCGGGTGTGCAATCATCGCCGGTCAGACCGCCGCAAGCAATGTCAAGGGCAAGCTTACCGCTCATCGGATGTACAACGTGTTTGCAAGATTCGTGAGTAGCTTTTGTATAGTTATCCGAAATAAAAATCTGTTCGTAAAGGAGCAAGTTAAATGTGGTGAATATATCGCGAGAGTGAAGCGACCAGAGGTGTGCGTCTATTTTTTTTTCTTTAAACCGCCAATTTTTCGCTAACCTGTACTTTCGATATGTACTTTTTTCCGCTTGCCAAATCGGTCTTGATTTCCGTCGCTTTCATGTATTTACCGTGATCCGGCGAACATGTGAAATCGCAGATCGAACGAAACAAATTTTTCGAACAACTCTGACATCGTCCCAATATACCCTCGGCCATTGTCATACTCTTGTCCATTGTTAATATTTGTGCCAGGTCGCAGCAAGTTTTTATCCCCTTTTCGCCTGACAAAGAGGGGAAAAAAAGGTTCGAGATCAAAGATACCCAAACACGTACATACTGATTACAATGTCGCGGTAGTAATTGAAATAAATGTCCGCGGAACTCACTTGATTCGGTGAAAAAATGCGGACATCTTTTTTGCAATACAGCTTGAGCTTCTTTATCATCGAGATCGCGAGCCTCGTCCGAATCCGGACAATTTTGGATTTTTCCATTAGCGGTACCGCACTGACCGTACCAAACGCACTTTTCCGCCCGTACCGCACAAAGATACGCGACGATAGTGATAATAATAATCCCTTGTCCCTTCATTCTTCAAAAATGAAGGAAAAAAAAAATTTACCAACAATTTCCCATTGGGAAAATCAAACGAAATTCATATGCGGAGGATAGTGGGGCAAAATTTCAATCAAATTAAATAAATCCAAAGCCTCAATTCTGATTGCAATCTCTTGATTTAGTTAAAATTATGTTTAAGTTTTTCCAATTGTCTTAGAGAGTTTTGCCCCGTTATCCGCAATATTTATATCATTTCTCGTACTTGATCAATATACGTTATTAAGTCCAACGTTCGCGTTAATTTCGCGAACACACTTGTACTTGTTCGTCTAATTCGAATATGAAATCGAAAAAAAAAATAACTCCGATGAAACGTTAAAAAATGTTCTTTCACATTTTTGTCAGCGAATGAACAAATTGAGACACTCACTGCGACTGCGATATTCGAATTGCCGAGCGTAAGACGATTGTTTCGCGTGTGATACAAAGTTCGACAATCAACGACGAAATAATGTTCATCATATGAAATCGTTATCGGATCTTGGAACGAACTGGATGTTATCGCACGCCCGTGGGGAAGGGGAACGAATGAAATGTCTAAAGATCAATGACAATCGTCAAATATCTTGGGTTTTACATTATTGCACCATCAACGGTTCGGAAAAAAAAAGATTGCGAGGTGTGAATGACGATTCGAAAATTTTTCGAAAAATACACATGAAGAAGAATTAAAAAAAAAAAATTATTTACTTTTGATAAGTTAGGGAAAACAAAAAAAAACTTTTTTCCAATCAATTCAAATCAATTTTAGTTTAGGTCAATCTCGATGGGGGTAGAACATAAAAATACGTAGAAATACCAAGTTTCCATAATGAATAATCATACTTTAATGACGCAATGATTGTACAAATGGATCTTTCGTAAATCGTTATTTTTTTCTTCTCTTCATTCTTCTCGTTCGTTTTTTCATTTTTTTTTTTCACCGTGCGCGTGGTAAACCGAGGAACAATTCAACAATGATTATACAGACAATGATTATTATTAATCGCCCATAATACATTATCGTAATACTCGCAATAAATATATTCATTCGTTTGCTATACATACAAATGTGAATAAACGGAAACGACAAAAATTTTTTGTTCATCTCGTTCTCATCTTCGCTCTCTCATATTTTTCAAATTTTTTTTTATCACTGTAATAATAATATCATACACTACTTTTTTTTTACTCTGGCCGACCACTCAACGATTGCGCCAAAACGAAAGGAAGATCGTTCGTTTGAAAAAAACGTTTTCTGGTTTTCATTTATTTTTATTTCTTTTTTCGTACAATTTTTCTTTAAATCGGAATATTGTTTTTAAATCTCACCCTATCTCGAACACAATTCGCACTTTTTTCTCTCACTTTGTTTACCCTCTCTAATCCAATCTATCATATTATTCTAATTTACACGATTCGCGAATAAATCAGTTTTTTTTTTCACATCGTGCCCTTTTTCCATTACCCACTCGGATCCATCCTCATTTTATTTACCGAAACTCGATGATCAATCGCAAGTACAATTTCATCGCCTGGAAATTTTGGTCGGTTTGCTTTTCACTCATTTTTATCATCGAATTATATATTTCTTTATTCTTTAAACGATAGCGATAAAAGTTTATAATATATTCTCGAGGAAGTCTTTGTTTTTTTACGATTTTTTCTTTCCTCGTTGACTAATACACGACATTCATAAAATGTCTCTCACGATTACGCATAGAGTCTTGATCTCTTGGAGCAATTATGTACATGAATCAGCTAATCGGACTTCGTCGAAAAAAAAATAGTAACACGCACAGACACACACCCTAAGATATTTGAAAGTGTTATCGAGCCACAAAACGAGGCACAAGAAACTTGTTGTCGCACAAAATAGAGTTCTATTCTTTTTAGCAATCTCATTAATATTGAGCTTATTTTAAATAAGCAAATAAAAAAAATATAACCGCTGGCTGAAAAAATAATTAAATTAAATTTGTTTAAATATCGATGGTCACTTAAATTTGTTTATAAATTAAATGCATGAAATTTTCGTTGGATTGTACCGGAACTTCTCAATTAATGAATTGCCAATCTCAATTTGATTAATTAATTAATAAATTGCCAATCCCAATTTGATAAATTTGATAAATGGTAGGATTTTTTTTTAATTTTCAAAAAATTCCCACCATTCGGAATTTCATCACGTAGAAACGGATCTCAAGACCGGAAATGCTCGCGTCTTCCTTGTATAAAATGTCTGGAACGTTTTTTTCCTCATTCGTTTTTTTTTTGCTTCTCGATTGGCAATACGACTTCTCTTCTCTCCTTTTCTCTAGTCTCGTTTAACGAGAATCCACATCCGTGTAGTTCAAGATGAGAATATTAAGGTTTATCGATTTTCGATGACGTTTCCACCCTTCCTTTTTCTACCTATACGTATATATAGGGCCTTTCAGGTGGAACGGACCATTTGCTCGAACCTTTTGATTGTAAACTGAATTTTCCGAAGTCTTCTTCCGATTTGAAAGAACGTTAGATTTTTTATTATTAAATTCAGAGTAATGAGGTTTAATAAATAAATTTTTAGAATCGTTATTTGGGTAAAAAAAACAGTTTTTGGTAAAGTTTCTTCTAATCGAAGATTCCGAGGGCAAATTGTGCTCGGATTGAATCGAAATGCCCCATACATAGCCAGAGGGTTATATTTGCACGACGGTATAACGAGACGATTGGTGTACCAAAGGCCATCCACCCTCTTAACTGGGCGAGCATTGGCAAAAGGGAGAGGCAAAACTATATGCAGAAGTGCGCTTGCACCGTTGATGCAAGTACGACGATGGGCAAGTCTCGTTTGGTTGAAAGTTTCGTTAGTCTTCTAAATATAGTTTCTCGAATGAAGCGCGAAGGGGTATTTCACGTGAAATAGAAGAATTTTTGAGCCTAAGAAATTTTCTGCTCCTTAAATCGTTCGACTTGATTGAAAAGTAATTTGAAAAAAAGCAAAGCCTTTTGTTTTAGAAATTATAATTATTACTGGAATTTAATATTCTTATTTCTGATTTTTTTTCTATCCAAAACCTTAGAAATTTGATTAGAAAAAAATTGAAAATATTTTTAAAAACTTCCAGATGCTGTTTCATTAAAATTGATAAAGATTTTTGTTTGATCAGCTTTTCAAAAATGGTTTCTGTTTATGAAAATTAGAGAGAATTTAAAAATGGGGAAAAATTGATCTTAAGGGTTGGAAAACTTGTGCAAAATGTTTGTTTTTATTTTGAAGGTCAACGTCAATAAACTTTGAAAAAATGAACGTTTAATGTTGAAATTGTCTTTGAGAGTAGATTTTATTGTTTGAGACTCTCGAGAGTATTTTTTATTTTATTTTTTACATCAACTTCGAGCAATCGATTTCCTGAGCGTGCATTTACAAACGGAAGTTACAATTTCAGTGTCTGAGCCGATTTGGTACTAAAATCCACTCTCTGCTTGAAGCATGTCTATAGTTATATGTACGCATAGATACGATGTTCGTCACCGTGTCTCCGGAACGTAAATTAATGACGTGCCCCTCGCTCAAACGTCTTTCTTATAGTGCACCCAGTTGGGAGACCCAACTGTGTTACAGTGGGGAACGTAACTTCGTTAACGAATCCCCAGGTCAGTTCGACCTCACGTGACACTCTCTCTTTGCCCTACGACCAACATATACATGGGGCATTCCATCCCAACTCGGAGAGTTTGAAAAACTTTTTTTTT
>JABMBS010098597.1:0-10214 GCA_018491695.1 Lissonota sp. PSUC_FEM 10030012 | reverse complement strand
TTGATACAAAGTTCTCGGTCTTGAATCATTTCTCTATTTAGTAGGAAATTAAATAAATTGTTGTTTAATGAAAAAGGAAAAAATGGAAGAATAACCACTGATAAAAAAATCGAATAGAAGTTGACAGTGCTTTTTGGCGTCAGTAAACTCATAGAAAAAAAAGCCATTAACCCAATCCAAGAGGGTGAGGGTGATGTTGATTTGACTCGAAATGCCCCATATATATGCATTTGATAGTTGTATGGTGCATGCTCAGCTTACTCGTATCCTTCAGGAAAGAAATTGCCAGTGCGAAACTTTACGAGCGTATGCTCCAGGGGGCGAAAGGGAGAGAGTGAGAAAAAGCACTGGTTTCTCTCCTTCTTTCTTCCTCTCTGCGAACTGCGGAATCCCAATCGATCTCTACTGAAATCCACCCGCGCAATCCGAGAGTCCTCTTCTCTTATTCCCCGTTTTCTCCTATTTCTTCGAGAACGAAGCGCATTCGAGCGAACATCGTGAACTTTTGAGTGAGACAGACAGAGGGATAGAGAGGGAAGATCGAGGTAAAAGAGAGGATATTTTTCTCGCTGGGGCGATTCGCGAACGTTGAAAATTCCCTTTATGGGGCTCAAACCGAGCTCAAAGATTTCCACCAACATCCATTTACTGTATGCGCTGCATTCATGAGATTTTTATTCTCTCTCTCCACTTGAAACGAGAGAAAAAGAATCATCAGGAAAAATTTCATATCATGAATTTTCATCCACCAAACGAGGATATAATTTGCGAATCGAGATACATTACACGGAGGGAATCTCGAGTCCCTCTCGCGGCTATTATGCAGATGTAGAGGAGAAAAAAAAGGGAGAAACGTACATGCGTTGAAGTACTCGGCGATTTTCTGATGTACCTTTTTTTTCTTTCGCTTTTTCGCCACACACGTTTTACAGACTCTTCCTCACTCAACGTTACGCTTATCTCGTCCTCTCGTCCACTTTTCCCATACGCTCGTTCTCCTCCTCATCGTTTTTCACCCCTCTGGCTCTCACATACGCGAGGATAAATGCGAGGGTACGATTCTCTCCTCTCGTCCCTTTTTTTTCGTTCTTTATGACACACTCTTTACCTCCCATTCACGAATACGAGATCCAGAGACGTAGAAACAGAAACGATGTGCGTATGCTTTTTGAACACAGTATATATTTGTCTTTGTGTATGTGTGTGTGTACGCTGTGGGTGGTGTTGAGATAAAGAGAAAAGAGCTCGAAATTAACCGCCAGTACGAGACCATATTCCTCCATTCTACAGTTCTTTCCACTCCTATCGCTCTTTTCTACTCTTCTTTCTTTCTCCCTTTTTTTTCAACCTCCCTTTATCCCTCGGTCCCTTGTTCAACAGCCGGAAGCGTAATTACTTATGTCTACGAGGAAAATCGAAAGGGGAACAAGAAAAAAAAAGCAGCCGATGGAGGGACGAGATATTATGGTCGAGCGAAATGCGAATATATTGCGCCAACGTAATACAGACGAAAATTCATTAAAAGTAATTTGATAATGAAAGTTTTATTATCATTATTGTATCATTCACGTTGTAAACTCGATAGACGAACGCCTTCGACGATGCCTTTGATGATTCTGTCTGAAATGTGAGACTGTTCCTGTTATTCTGCACAATTTCATCGAATCGATGGACACAATTCACATCCACCGAGTGTGAATGTATAATCGAAATTTCCAAGTTCCAACCGGAAGTGTAATTAGTCCCAAAGTTCGGCTTACCTCGAAGATAAGGGACGGCTTATGTGTGAGAGAATCAGAGAAGTACAAAGGACGTTTCGGCGTGACTTTGGCGCGATATCGCCGACCCCATGCTGTCTATTTGATGCAACATCGCAAATATACTGATATGGGATACAGTAACGACGAACTATTCAATCTGTGTCTCTCTGTGTGTATGTGCGAGTTCGCCACTGGTCAAATTAGATGTGGACGCCGTACAATTCTCAAAGGTCGAATCCTTTGACATCGATGTTCCGGCAGACTCTCCATGGCTCTGCGTTTCATCATCGCAATTCCAGTATCTGCGCCATATGACAATATCAATGCTGCACTGAAATACAGAGGAAAAGCGCGATGTAGCCTGTTGATAGCTGATAGAGGTGCCGGAAATTTCCAAAAGCTTCACTTGCAGCAGTTTACAAAACTCCCTCCCTTTCTCTCTCTCTCTCTGCTGATGCAGATCTCTACGATGTGAGAAATTCAGAGAGTGGCGTAATTTCCGCGAAAGCCAACGATATGTACACTCGTGATAACTGAAACTAACGACAGGTGTAACATGCACGCTTTAGTCTTTGGATATGTAACCGCGTGTATGAGGAGGAATCCTTCGCTCTGACACTCCTCTCGAATATCTCGCCCCATGTGCTCGCACTCTCTTCCCCTATTCCTCTATTTGTCGAATGCATCACTGCAGATTGCTATCTTATGCCAGACTGGTCCGTATACCGACTATTAAGGCTACACACCATTGCGCCGAGTTGCACAGAGACGAACACATCCATTGTGTATTGAAGTAGCAATACTGCATATATAGTGTGGCAGATTTGGAGATTCCCCACATTGGCTGACGCTTCTGATGAACGTCAGCACACATACCACGATTTTGGCCTAACTAAAGGGCCAAAATCGCCTCTGGTGCTGCTCGAATCGTCATCGAAGCCAGCCCTTCTGTTCGTCAGACTTCGATGCGTGGAATGGGCTGCATTCGTGGGTATGCGGTTATCAATCTGCACTGCAGAATTTGTGGGTGTTCTAAATCCATACGTACGTGTATGTATATATAATATATGTGGCGAAATATTAACACAGTGTAGGGGAAATTCCATGTCGACACACAGAGCTAATGGACTCCATTGATTATCGCCTTTCAAACGACGTAGACACTATTTTTCGTGTGAAAAGTAAAATTCGTCTAGCGAAAGAAGTCGTAGGAAAACATTTTTCGGCATTGTGTTTAACGGATGTAATTTTTCAACAAAAAATCATCCCCTATTGTTTGATTCTCTTAATTTGCACAGATTCTTCTGAATTGGCATACAGAGGTAACTTTTTTGGAGTTTGATAATTTTGGGTTGCCTAAAAAAATCTCAAAGCTCGTCGACCGATAAAATATAAAAATTCCGAGTTTTTTTTTAATCCCAAGATAATCAGGTTCGCCCGTTGGTCGATTTTGCATATGGAATGTCCCGTATGCGTCACCGTCGACGAGTGTGCATAACGAGGAGTCATCATTTGGGTACGAACGAACGTAAATTGGAACATACATACACACTCGCTTCGTGGTATACAGAGCTCAACCAAAGTGGAATGTCATATCGCGAATGAAAGTTCATTATGCATCGTTAAATTCGGTGAGTGCCAAAGAAATTCGTTGCAATCAAAGCTACCAAAAATGAACGAAGAATTTCATTTCGCGAGCCAACGAATAATTCATAATTTGCGCCATGATTTTGTACAACTCCGCTGCTTTTAAGAGCGAAAAAACGATGTGAAAAAGGTATTTTTTTTTCAGTTAAAAAAAATTAAGTTATTTTCGGTATGATAATGCTTTTTCGTGTCGCGGAATTCCCTCGGTAAATATTCGTCGCCCTGGTACAACGTGGAGGAAAAGAGCGAAATCTTCATGAAGCCACGAAGCGATAAATTTGCAAAACCACATCAGGGACGAGAGAATTATTCATAATAAAAAGCACGGTAGACCTCATTTCGCGAAGAAGGGCGAAAAAAAAGGAGGAAAGTTGTTGGGAAGAGAGGCAAAAATGGGGCGCCCTATGCGAGGCAGAAGAGAGAGTAGAGCATGCTTACATTTCTTACATCACTTTATACATTTACTCCGCTATATGGGATGTATGTGTGTATAGGTATGTACATACGCAAATGAGTTTGTAAGGGAGAGTACGCTGTCTAAAAAATTCGGAATAATCACGGGCGTTCCACAAAATTATACGACAGCTTCGAGGGACCAACTGTACTCTTTTCTCGCTCTTTTTCCCTCCGTTCTTCCGTCTCTTTTCTTTAATTTTTTTTTTACCGTCCCCTCCCAGGGGACTCGCCGCTTCGCGTGTCATTCCCTCGTTTTTTTCTCCGCTCCTTTTGCGAAGGGAGTCGTCGACAGGTTCATCGAGGCGAGCCGAGAGGGCGTCGGTTAATTCGAGAAAGCAAAGAGGAACGAGAGAGCGAGATGAGAGGAAAAAAAATGTCTAAAATAGAGAAAAGATGCTGCTGTGGGATAAGGTACACTGTCGAGAATCCTTCGGGGGGTTGGTTTTGCGCGCTCGGGACGCTCTTGCGCAGACAAAACGAGAAATTCGCGAGAGAAAGAAGAGAGTATCCGCGTCTCGCGAATAAATAAAGAAGATGGCGAAGAAGGGGCAGAGAGGTACCAAGAGTGAGAGTGCAAAAGAGAGATATTATCCGGGAATAAAGGGGGCGAGAAAGGGAATTAGCGGACGGGAGAGCGAGAAAACTAAAGTTGGAGAGAAAAAACGCAGCGAAAGAAAAAGCGAGAAGGCGCGAGGGGATGCGATGGTGTTTGGGGAGTGGAAGCTCGAAGATATAGCCCTCCAACGTTGGGAGAGGGGGTTTGGTAGACGTTAAGCTGGCTTTATAAGCCACCGGCGGGTCGTTGGGTGGCAGCCCTTACGTTCAATACGCCTTATCCCCTGCTCTCGTTGATGCTCTTCCCTCCTGCATCTTTCACTTCCTCTCTCCGTCCCTCCTTCTCTCGACTCCTTCATCTCTCTTCTTTCACTCTACTGCAAACCCCATCCTCTTATCACTACTAAATATACCTACGTAACATGCATTTTTAATCAGTGCTAAATTCCGCGTTTTTCGCCCGTATAGAACCAACTGCTCGTAACACCTACATTGTTAAAGGCTGCAATTCTCGACTTTTCATCCCTTATTTTTCCTACATCCTTTCTCTTTCTCTCTCGTCCATCCTTCGTGGGGGTTTGAAAAGTACCGCAGACCCTTCATCCCGCATCTCCTCGACTCTCTTTTGCCTCCGGGGACTCGACACGCCCGTAGTATTTCGGTAGCCCCGGATAACATCCCTCTCGACGAGCTCTCATCCGACATGTATCACGTTTTCATCCCTTGTTTTGACCCTCGATGACACACACGCGCACGATATCCCGTTATATTTTATAACAAATATATATTCCCTCTTCGTTTGATATCGCTTTTGCGCATATATACGAAAAACTTTTCTTGCTTCGCGCACACGACAAAACGAGTAATTTGATATAAACGCTACGTTGGCCCGAAGCGTTTTTGATATTTTCTCCGAACATTTTGCCCCTTCTCCCTATATACAAGTGATGTACTTGGACGAGCAATCCATTAGCAAAAGCGTACCAGAGTTCACGTATTGAATATAGATATATATATATGTTTATGCGCTATCACGAGTGGTCGAGTTTGTCCTGTTTTCACGATGATACTCAACTTCTCGTTTAATTTATCAGATAGTACGTTATTCGCGTATATGTATATGAGTGTCGGTGAGAGAAAGAGAGGACGAGAGAGCGGGAGGAAACTGAACAAGAGCGAATATTCACCGTCACTCGAGTTCGTATTGATTCCGTGCCGGATTTTCCAACCGCTTGAAAAAAAAAAAAAAAAAGAAATCAAACGAACTTGTTTAAACACACTTGATTTACAATCGCGTTTGTGTCACAATGTGATCGGGGAATGCAATTTAATTCTCTCGTCACCGAGGGGGCAATCAGAGAGCGGCGAAGAGTCGCGCGTTTCGATGAATTCAATTTTGAATTAATTTCACGTAGATTGTAATCGAAAAAAAAGTGCACAAATCGGCAATCATTTCTCACAAATAAATCTCTTCAAATACTGTCGATATTGCTATTTAAAAAAAGAACTCATAAAATGAATGAGGACGATTTTTTTTTTCCATCAGAGATATAATCGAGCTTTGTGTGCGATTTCGCAAAAATATACGGGCGAAAGGACTCTCTCTTTCAGGAGAGAATGAGATTTTTCGCAATTTCACGGTGAGTTCGATGGACATTAGAGGGCGCTGCAGGATCAAGCGGAAAGCTCGTACAGCGATCCCTGAGCATGTGCGAGAAAAACCTTTATCCTTCATGCCCGGATGAAATTTACACCATACACATATATATGAAGATGGGAAAAGGGATGAAGGGAACGAAGGACCTGTGTATGTTTGTTTCAGGAGACTGAGAGAGGAAGAAAATGCGTAAGCCTCCCCCGTTGTCCCGGGAATGAACATTCTACGTGCTGTACGAGCATTTTATTTCATCTACCTTCTTTTACATCCCTCTCTATCGCTCCCTCGGACCATTTACGTGCCTCACCTTTCTTTCTCACCTTATACGCTTTTCCCTGTTTTTCCGTCATCCCCCACGTCGCACCTTCCTTCATTCTCGTAAAAATTTCACACACGCGCATCGTCACACACACACACGAACGAATCTCGTGGCTCTCGGTACTTCAATGTACATAATTCATATTTCATACTGCACTCTGTGTACAGATCCATATATGTTGTATATTATTAAGGGAAGAAGGGGCAAAATGAAACGATATTAAAATTTGCATTGTTTAAATACAAAAAAATTAGTTTATTTGAAAAACAAAATATATTAGATAATACAAGTACGATTAAAATTAAATTTAGCTAAAAATTTAAATGCAAAAATACAGGAGCTTGGTCCAAGTATCTTGGACATAAAAGTGATGTGAGAAGCGAAGAAAATTGTTTTTTTCAACGCTTACTTGAAATTTCGGGAAAAAAAATCGAATTTTTAGATGGTGTCCATTTTGCCTCCCCAATTTTTTGTTTCATTGACGCCAATCTTATCGACAAGAACGGTATTTTTCATCTAAAAATACCTCTATTTATTTTTTTGCCTTACTTATTTATTCGCAGCTAAATATATATATATTTTTTCAAATGTTCCAGCTCACGTATATTTCTCGTACACACTGTAGCTTCTCTACACACAAACTGCATTAGCCATTGCTATATACGCAGGGACGTATATAATTTATACGTGAACGTGCAGTACTGAGTTAAAGACGATGCACAAAAATACAGAGTTCCTTTGAGTGTAATAAGGAAAAGAGTCTAAAGTGTTTTTCACGTGTATTCACATGGATACTGTTATCATTCATGGCACAGAATAATTTAACAGTGAATTTGTACGTGTGGGTACACTGAAATCCAATTTAATTGAAAAGCGGAATTATTTAGAAAATGGATTTTTTTTTGTTTTACAAAAATTGCATTTCAATTGCAAAGGCTATTTTATGTGCTGTATAACGCGTGCCAAGAACACATTTCTATTATAAATGAGAAAATTTTAAGTTCATCGCTGCATTTTTTTCCGCGGTTATTGGCAATTAATAAATTTATTCAAAATGCGTAAGATTTCATCTAAATACCGGTCTAATAGGCTATTTATTATTTATTCGTAATTAGTTCGATTAATTTGATAATAAATAAAATTGAGAATGAGATGAATCTTTTTTTCGAGTGTGCGTAAAATAAATTATTAATAACTATATGCCGTTCAATTAGAAAGAAACCAAAAGTGTCAAAGAGCTCTCATAAAAGTATCAAAAAGCTCTCGTGATCGCGATAGTTCCACACATTTTTATTATACAGCCGCCAAAAATTGTTTAAAAAATTTCATCTTTTTCCAGCTGCCTCGGGTGTGTCATTTTCAACGACAATATTCGTTGATCTCGTTTGCTATATCATTATTATTCTCAGACATTGAAGATATAGTAGTGGAATGCATATATAGACGATATTTCACTCGCGTTGAGGCAAAAGTTACCACGAGTTCACGAGCGAGCGTGGAGCGGCTTCGTAATCGAGCATGTAGCTTGTGTATATGTGTTGCTCCATTTCCCGCGCGCGAGTTCACTCAAGAAATCTCTCGGCACTCGAACAAAGAGTGGGGCCCGATGAAGAGGGAGGTGAGGGGGGAGGGGGGGGGGTAGGGCAAAGAAGTACGGGGTTCGCGTTGCGGGGGCGATATGGTACCCGGAGCGTAAAGAGGAAAAAGAGGGGGGAGGACAAGCATATCCCTTTATGCTAGTAGTACACTCTCGCCGAGGCTCTCGCGCGAGATTATTCGACTATGCGACTACTCCATTTGAGGGAGCTCGAGAAGAGTCGAGCGTACCCTCTACACTCTCGCTCTTGGCTGGTTCCGGGGAGAGTCTTCAGCTATAGCATTACACGGTATATCGGAAATCAATGCTATTCGTGTATAGGGGAAGATGGGGCAAAATGGCCACCGTAGAGAGGATCTAGAACCACAAAGTGGGAATTAGCGCCTCCCACCCTTCCCTACGGTACCTCATTAATTGTGCTTTAGTCCTCGGATTATCCAAGTATTTCAGCAAAAGAGCATCAAGTTGGGGGTGATTTTTTTTTAATCCAATCAAAATGATAAAATTTGTTTCAATATTTCCAATGCTTGAAAAGCCCGTCTCATAAAAATGTCATTATCAATTCTTAATATCAAATATAAAAATAACAAATATTTTTGCTCATTATAGTAATTTTCCTAATTTTCGAAATTTTTTAATTTTCTGTAACTTTTGAGGGCGGCCATTTTGCCCCTGGTGGCCATTTTGTCTCCCCTTCTCCGATACATATATATATGTGCTAACGTTATTTTATGTACGCGATAGTCCCGAGAGTAACGGGAGGCGCTTTATTCGCTAGAGAGAGAGAGATAGAAAATTCTCTTTGCTCTGGAACACCGCGAAGTTCACGAGGTCGGGTCAATACGACACCGCTTGGAAATCCCTCCAAGAAACACACAAACTTTTCAGCATCGAAGCTATAACCTAATGCCGGACGATTTTCTGTCTTCGAAGCCGATATTCATGGCGGTCTTTTGTCAAACGTTTCGGACCGTGTTCCTCCAATAAATCACAATGTTCAAGTACTACATTTCCTAGTTCGTTCTACTGAGCCATATAAAAGAAAAGAGGTAAAAATAAAAGGAAAAAAGTACACTCATTGTCAAAGCGATTGGCATGGAACGAGTTTCTTTTCCGTCGCTCGAAGTCCGCAAAAATTGTGGCTTTTACGAAAAATCGAGGAAGATTGATAAATTCCTTGATGTCTCTTTTTTCGTCATTTTCAGGTGTATACTTTCGGTTATGGGAATTTATTTAGTCATTTAGGAAGGAGCCGTAATTAAAAAGCTCAATGTAGTGGACTCGGATTCAATAGAACGAATTTTTTCCATTATTTTGTAGTTTTTTATTCAATATTTCAACATCACGAATCAATTGTTCTACAAAAATATCAATTTTTTGTAGCACAAAATATTTTAAAAGATTCCAAGCGCCCTCCGATCCAAAGTTTTCTTTTCAAAACGTTCAATAGCTCAATCGAAGTCACGAATTTTTTGGTATTTAGAAATACCAAAAAATTCAATAGTTCTAGAGAACTATTGAAATGTGCAATTCGTTCTGGATAAAAATTCAATTTGACGTCCATTATGGGGAATCGGTTGATCGCGAACGGGCGAACGAATCGAGAAAATTGTGCAATACAGAGAGAGAAAGAGAGAAAGAGAAGAAGAAAAGTATATGCAGCGACAGATTTCGAGGAGATTGTCGTAATGCCCGGATTACTTCTGGGATTAGTATAATACACATAATGTACGAGCATTGTACGCGGAGATAGTATATTATCTCGGGAACACGATGTATATTTCGGTGATCTCCCGTCGAGCGTGCTTCATGAGCTAATATATTATTTTTCCCTTTAATCGTGCACAGGGCATCTCACGGTTGTCTCGATTTATGCCGGTATTACGTGAAAGACAATTCAATCTCCCGCGGTCCCCAATCCTGGTCCCACTTTCTCGCTGCAAATATGTGTCTTACGATGGATGAAATTCTGGAAGCGTTGAATCGTTAATATCACGTTCAAAAGTAGGCGGATAAAAATTCAATGGCTTCTGAATCAACGTGAATCGTGTCGGCATGAACTCGGAAATTTTATTCATGCTATTTTCATCGTTTCTCTCCGTCGCGAATCGTCGAGGCGTTTGTTTTCTAAATTTCCTGCACTTGCCCCACTATGAAATTTCATGCGGCAGCGAGGAGGTAATTTAAAAGAAATCCTTTTACAAAATTTAAAATTCTCCAAAT
>JABMBS010098486.1:0-10214 GCA_018491695.1 Lissonota sp. PSUC_FEM 10030012 | reverse complement strand
GCGTCATGGATACTCTCGTTCGTCTTCTGCCGGTTAAAGAACAAAAGTTCATAGAACCTTACTTTCCGACGTAACATCTTCGAATCTGCGGCAGCTTGCATATAAAAAAATAAATTGTTTGATAATCGATGGAGCTGCTCCACCAAACATTCTTCAATTGAGCGGCACGCATTGGATCTCAATCGAACCAGCAACCGATAGAATTTTGCATTAGTGGAATGCACGCAAAACGCATTTCGAAATCATCAGGAGGACAGAATCGTGTTATGTCGCCGAAATGTCGTATGGCAATTATCGAGGTACTGGAAACAAGGTTTACTTATTGTTAGCTGTTAGCTGATTTGGTGAAGCTTCTCGACGCACGACTTGAAAAATTTGATGCAGTTGGTCACCTCGAAAATAATTATTCCAACGGTGAGAATTAATATCTTCAAGGACAAAATCGAAAAATACCTTGATCCAAATCCATACCTCGGATATATTTTTGGAAAATCCTTGACAGAGCTAGATAACACAATAGAAAAAAAAGAATCTTCTTAAGAATCATTGCATAGATATTATGGTGAAACGATGCTATGAGCTACAAAATCGACTTCCTACAAATCTCATTTTGCTGAAGTAGATGAAGGTTTTGCATCCCTCTGAATGTTTAAAAAATCGAATGAATAAGCTTCCGATAACTCATTTGGCCAAAGAATTCATCGAGGACCGTAGAGTGATTTCACAAGTGGAAAACCAATGGAACAATTTGATTAACATCAAATAGATGAACGTGACGTTGTCGGAACATTTTTGGAGTAAAGTTTCGATATATCGCGATTCATGCGATGAAAGCTCATCGTATACAATACTAGTGTTACGTACCGAAGGGCACGCTTCAAGTATAGAAAGAAAATAGATTTTATTGTAAGGAGAGTTTAATTTACTATTAGTAGGTTTTGGGCACCCCTACACCGTCCCATACGGGCCCGGCCACTCCTGGAAGGGATGAAGGGCTCGACAATAATACACGAATTTTACAGGAATATATCATATAGTTAAGAGTTTATTATAATATGGAAATATGCGAAACAAGAAGGTGAGATAAAGACGGCGCTTACAATACGCACGGCGTCTTTGGAGTACAAAGTGCTGACTTACATTTGTGATTGCCGGAGCTCCGGGGTATCGCACGCTACAACGTGTATAAGTGTGTGTATGTATAGTCGCACAGACACGGTGTTGATTTCGCTTTTCGTTTTGAACGCTGAGCTTACCACTACACTTAGAGTTCGTATACACTTAGAGTTTCTAGATTATTTGTGAACTGAGTAATTATACATTGATTAATCTCTGGTTTGATCCGGTATTAAAAGAATCGAAGTTTGAACAATATAAAAGAATAGAATTTGAACAATATAAAAGAATAGAATTTCGAATAGTGTAAAACGGTCTTAAAAGTTTACTATAACCGGAGGGGTTATAGGCACGAATATTCTTGGACAGACACTAACAGATATTTCGACCCGAGACTTATATGTCTACGCGCGCACCCCTTGTATAACGCACCAAGAGTTAATACGAGCAAGCGTATTAACCCTAACTGGCTGCGCGGGAATTAAGCCGCAACGACTGGCTGAAGGCCGGAGTATGATTCCTTGATTCACCTGACGGTGGTTAGCAAGGTACTGAATTCGACTTGACGACGGTCCTCTGGGCGTTGGCAAGTCGAGTGTATGAAATTGCAAGTTTTGCTAAATAGTCTTTTTAGTAGTGGCGCGTGCACGTTCTTAATAATCGAAAAGGTGATTGACATATGGGGTTAACGGCTGAGGTGATTGCGACACATGGGGCGAGCGCGAAACGCGAGCCTCGGGAATTCGCTGACGAGAGCGTCAGCACGGGAGTGCAAGTCAACATCCGTTCTTGCGCGGCGTAAGAATGCCGCAAAAGAGGGACGTGGACAGGTCCCTCTCCCTTCATACGAAGAGTTGTTTCGGCGGTTTGCAATATCAGCCGAGCTGAGACCAAAACGACAACCAAGCGTATGGTCTCCTGCCGTGGCAATCTCGCTATCACTCCCAACGCTCGGTGAATTTCCAGAAGACGAATTTCCGGACTCCACCACTCCCGCCCTCTCTACACAAACCCATAAACCCCGAATATTTTCTCTGTTCGACCCAGAATGTCCGATTCCCACTGGGGAAAAATAACCCTTCCTTCAACAAAATGAAAAAAATAATAAAAATATCACCAGCCTCTCATATTTTTATTGCTGCAACGAAAAATCTCCTTCAGCAAGAAATCTTTCGTATAACAAAGGAGATGAGGGAATGATGAAGGGATCTTTTTTTTGCAAAGTTATGGATGGTTAAAAAAAAGTAATGTGATTTTTGAAAAATTGATATCTTGGAAACGGTTCGACGAAAAAAAATTGAAAAAAATCATGGAGCACTCTTTCAACTAATACTGACAAAAAAAAATCTTAAAAATCGACGCTGCCAAAGCTAAATAGTGCTAAATAGAAAAGTCGAAAAAAATAGATCCCATCGTTATCCCATTATCTACTTAGGCTTAAAAGACGAGGAACGAATTACTGTTTGTTTTCAAAAAATTTGGAAGAAAATCGATCAGTACGTGTTTTTTGTAAATCAACAATTTAGATTTAAAACTTAAAAATCTTATAGAAATACGGTCCGAACATTTTTTCGACATTTTTTAAAAATCGAAAGTACATTTAAAAACCAACATTTTGAAAAAAAATCGTCTTATTTGACTCATTTTTCGCAAAGTTATGGACGTTTAAACATAAAAATAACGCAAATTTTGCAAAAATCGATATCTTGAAAACGGTTCGTCAACAAAAATAAAAAAAAATCATGGAGACCTCGCAGTGTACTAACTCGCGATATCGGAATAAAGCCACGATATATTAGGCAAAACTGTTCAAACTGAATGTCGGAAAGTGGCATAAGCTTACTTTGCTCATGGATTCCATGAGATTGATTTCAAGATTGAAAGGATGTTGCAAACACATCGGTGAATCCATTTAATAAGATTTTCATTCATTAAAGTTTCTCGTGTCATTCACGTACGTTTCCATTTATTTTGGTAGTTCTTTTTGCGTTCTGAAACGTCGTTTTTCCACGGCCTCGCCCGACGGTAATCGATATTCGTGTAGAACGTTCAAAAAACTGACCAGAAGTTCCATCATATTTCTACGTAATGGACTCTCAATGCAAATAAATGCGCGATGTTCGCCCTCTCTCTTGTTTACATGTGTTAGATAACTGTCCAAACGATCCTTGAAAATCTCTGTTTGACTAAATCTTTTTGACATATCGAACACTGAAGGTAGAATTATTATTTTTTTTTTGCAAATAAAACATAATCAACGAGAACGATGCGTTGGTTGTGATAGATATTTGGCTACCACCTACATTAAAACATATCAAGAATAGCTTAAGGATATGAACCATCCACTAATACGCGGAAAACGCATTCTTGATAGATCTGGAAAAAAAAATTCTCCATTAAAGACACTTTCGAATAAAACTCTAAAGACATAAGTATTGAACAAAAAAAATGTATTCTAACTTCATAAGTAATGTCGTGTCAACTTTCAATATATTATTATGAAAATGTATTTCGATAGGTAGGCTCGTTTTCTTGTGACGAGCTATTATGATTTTTGATTTACTTTCAATTGATGACCAAGTCAGAGTCCGATCGTTCTTCAGAGATTTGCTTATTAGCTGCTGCTGTGCTTTTTTGAACATTTTACCTGCAGGTGTTGAAATTTTATTAAAAAACGTTAAATAAACGCCTGTGTCTTATGATAAATTATTAATCAAAAGATGAACATAACAAAATCAAAAAGAAAAAATTGCACACTGCCCTTAAGATAATTTACTTCTCGAGGTTCCGTGCCAGTTGGTCCTTAGCTTTGGCAGTAGACATCGGTAATGCCATTTTTTCTTCAAATGTAAGGTAATTTGCATCTTCTTCCTCTCGCTTTATTTTAAGATCTTCCATGAAGTCGCTAAGCACTTGGTCCAATCCGCCTTCTTTTTGGTGTACCTGTTAAGGAAAAAACATATTTATTTTGGAATGAACCTTCATTGTATCATTTCTCGTTTTTTTCAAACTTACTGACTTGTTTGTTCACGGGAGATGGGGCTGCTGTGGCTTCCAGACGCACCGTCAGATGTTCCTGTACTAGAAGCAAGAGCCACTGGTTTACACCACGCTCATCTCCCGAAGAGAGAGTCCATTTCCTGAAAAAAAAAAATTAAAACCTTTCCAGCCTGTACATTAATCTAAGTAAAGAAAACTAAGAACTTACTGCGGAAAATGGCCAAGCGCTTGCATTGCCACATTTAAAGCTGCCGTCAACAATAGCTTTGCATGTGCATTTGAGGCCAGACATTTTATTTGCGCACTGTTGATGAGTAAGTTTGAATGCCAAGTTTGTCTTGACTATCGTTTTAACGAGCTCACCCCACAACTTGTAATGGCGTTGGCGATCACATGCAAATTGATCTTGCATTTCGCGGTAGTGTAACAACAATAAAAACTGCTTCATCTGGCCATGGGAAATCTTTCTTGTCTGAAATCAAAGTTTTTAAATCATTCGCTAGGCCATCTTTGCGAAAAAATTGTTAAAAAGTATTTCATGAAATTTGACAATATTATTCACACTGTTTGCCACTCTTCGATACAATGAAGAGCTCCAAGATTTCTTTTTTTCCCATCGCCATCTCTGCCATCTCGATATGACGATTTTTATACGCAAGGCAATCGCGAGACAAGGTATAAAAAGAAACGACACTATAAAAAAGAAAAGCTTGTATTTCTTGGATCTTTTCTTCGGCATTAGAATCATTGGGCTGTCTCACTTGAGATGTACCCATGACACGTTTGTCGTCACGAAAAAAACCAAACGGATGTTGCGAGATGGAAAAAAAGAAACGTTCGCGACTGTAATATCCAACCAGAAGGTACGAGAGTCGAGCTTTTAAAAGCCGGCAGTCACGCGCTCGTGTCTCGCCTTGTGAAACATTTTTGCCCTCTGCGCCTCGCTTTTGTCACCGAGTTCTCAAAATCATGCACACATACGCCCACGTCTTTACACTGTGTAACTTTTCTCACACGTTTAACGATTGTCTAGGGCGAGGTGGGGTAAAATGGTCAATTTAAGAAAAATGTCTGATCCCAAGATCCTACGATAATGCTGCAAATTGCTTGCTCCATCCTTGCAATATGATCGAAAGTCTATTATTTACAATAATACGTTTCCAATCATTCATCATAATTTTTTAGACATTCTCCTGTGGTCCATTTTATTGACAGCTAGATTTAGATCCACCCTGAAGTCCTCTTATTCAGCCTTTTTTTATCTTTTAGTAATTCCTATCGATCGGAAGGGCGCAAAGGGTCGAATTATTTTTGGGGCTCGAGTCCTTCTGGCTGGTTTATAAAGAAACTACGTATTTTTATCCCGGTGCCACTTCGCTGCAGACGGAAAACGGTGAAAGGAAAAGGCCACGTTCACCTTCCGGCTATAGAGACGAAAACGCTTTGAAAAGTGACGGGTATCACGCACCGTCGTGAGGTAACGATTCTGTGTCCTTTAAGGAAAATGTCGAGGGAGTCAAGTTTTGGCCCTCGAGGGGATGTGATGCTCGTCACCACGCTCCGTCGAGTTTTGACTTTCAACAATAATGAAATTAACAATGTAAACAGCGTATGAAGTCAGAGACACGCTCGTTCTGAAGGTTGAAGGATAAGGGTGGAAATGAAAAACGACGAGGGGAAAACTCACACAATCTTCCGTTAAGCTTTAACTCCGGGTTGTCACTGTGTTTACACAAAAGAGTATGGTGAATTAGAGACGACGTCGATGGCCTTATCGCCAACGAATTATGATGTTCGAGTCGATTAGTCGCGTGAGTTGAATGACGCGCAATTTCAATATATATTGGTGGAATATCCAAGCGTCCAAACTTTCCCGCACCCTTGTCAATGATAATTGGAAAAGGTATTTCGGTATTTTGGTCTAGAACGTTTTTTGGCTTCGTGCCTGAATATTTTATGACGTGTAAGAATTTACGACGGAACTTGGACTAAAAGTTCCTTTCGACTGTATTTGATGAGGTGTACTTAGATAAATTGCTAAACGGAACATCAGATCAGATTGCCCAAAAATATTCGTGATATTTCAAAGATAGATACAAAATTGTCTCGTTTTGTCTTAATTTCGATTCTTTATCGAGACGCTAAAGAATCTCGTATAATTTCACGAAATTATCAACAAGAAATTCAAATTATAAACCAAAATGATACGATTGAATTCTCCCGTAATCTGTGTCTAAACCCAAAAACATTTTTCAGAGTATTTTTTTTCTGCGTTGTTTCGCGGAGTATTCAAAGTATTCGCACAAAATCAATTTCTCCGACTCGCCCGACCTTAACACAGCTTCAAATCAATTAAATTATGTTTTGTGATCGAGTACTCACTTTGGTGGTGGAAGTGGCTCAGGAGGATCACGTCCCTTGCCGACCGGATGCTCGTTCGCTTGTACAGCTGGCACTACGATCATTTCCATTTCCACTTTGCCCTGGAAACACAACGGCAACTTGAGGCACACACCTGTGTTTGTCTATGTCTTTGCCTATGTGCTGATGTAACTGTGTGCGTGAACTAAAATCGCGTAGAGAAAATAGGGAATAGGTTTTCGAGGATATACGAGCGTTGCAGCAGAAGCTTCTCGTCTACGTCCAATATCCCCCTGTGGCTCGTGAATTTTTTACATCCCTCTTGCCCATACCCAAGAACTTTGTGTATTCGACAGAAAAAAAGAGTGAGCGGGAGCAAGAAAAAAAGTGAGAAAAAGCGAGGAAACCCTTAGACTCTCTAGGAGAACAATCTTATAGGACGTCCATCAAGAGCACTAAGGTCATCGAAAAGAAAATCTTGTCCCTCCCCTCGAGGTGTCGTTCCGGAATAATGATTTCCGGGGGAAAAAAAATCACATCAAGCCTTATAGAGCTTCTTGCACGATATAGCTGGAGGAAATCTCCCTGAATTCGTTGTTCCTACACCCCATGTAACCCGAGCTACTTTGGGACGACTAATCGCAGTGAACTTTGGAATCGATGCTCGTATCACTTTTCTTTCCGCTTAATTGCACGGGTAGGCTCGTCAATAGCATTAGAAGTGCCCATTCTCGAATGCCCCATCGACGTTTATCCACTGGGGAAAGCCTAGAGACACGTGTATGCCTCGGTGAATCCTACAGGGTGGATAATGCTCGGCAGCTTAGTAAATTCACGTGAGTGAAATTGAAAAGCGTCGAATTCGCTTGGGCGCGTCAGGGATCGATTTTCGGACTTGGAGAATTCTCCAAAGGTCTCAGCCAAAAGAAGGGCGATGACCAAGATAACTCAGTGGGAGTTGAACTCCACGAGCTTATCGCAATTTCGTACCCAATGCAGAGGACACGATACAAATAAAGTCTCGACCTTTATGTGGGAGAACATCAAACACAAACCCACATTCGCCAATCCAAACAGATCGCTATCGGTTTTTAGTCACGTACTCGGTCACACACTGATCATGATTAAAGTGTCATTGACATCAATATTTAACTGGATCGTCGCAATGGAAAAATTCCAGCCAGTCATTCTTACAGCACAAGGACAACGCTCTCCCATCGTTATATTAGCGAGAATAAACGCGAGTGTCAATAAAAGGTGTCACACAACGCGCGATAACACGAAACTTTTGACCTTTCACGCTCGACATCGTGGCGAATGATCAAAGCTCCTCTAGAGTGTCTTTATTTGCACAGAGAAATATATCGAAAGCTTCGTCATAGTGTGGAACTACCGATCGTGTTCATAGCGTGATCATCGTAAAACATGATGAAAGTACCGAAGCGATTGAACGATACAATGTTGAGACACGCGATAACTAAAAGCGTGGAACTTATCGTCTTCAAAAACTTTGCAGTAAAGTAAATTTTTCATTAGCGGTAAATCAATTTATTGTACAAATAAATTTTTCATTTGGAACAACTAAATTGAGCTGACAAATAATGAACGGAAAATAAAATTTCAATGTAATATTTACTTGAAACAATTCTGCTGAACGAATCTTTTTGTCAAAAGATCAGCCCCACTCTCTCATAGGCCACTTCAACGCTGACGATAATCTGGTAAGATGCCAAATATCGAAAATCCACTTAAACCATACGATCGTCGTGGATCACTGAGCTGAATACGTAATTCATTGCTATCGTCGTTGCTTCAAGGAATGGTCCTTCGTTCGAAAATGGGTAACCCTCGTCCTGCAACCCTTATGGGCTAATCTCGTTTGATTTTCCCCGATATATCGCGTATGCCAGTGTTAAGGAGGTTTATCGATGCAGCAGCGTCCTTTGTAGGCAAAATTAGGTGAGGATCTAGCTCGGTAATGCTCATATGCACCGCGGATACTCGGTGCATATGTGAGCTCAACATAATCAACGTTACCGTGGGATTACATTAGGCAATGAGGAAAAGCTCCCTAACGTGATCCGTTACGTCGAGGCGGCTTCTGAGGGAGTTAGTCGAACGAATCTCCGAAGCAAAACCCCGTATGGTTAACTATATAGCTTTTAGCCAAGCAATGGGTTAGCAGAGGAAGACTTAACTGACGATGAAAGCAGCTGACGAACACGCGCGACTGATGGCTGCGGGATTAAGAATGCCTCGTTCGAAGGATCAAGCAGGGTTAAAGTCCTAATTATGAACCGGTTTATCGTCTAAACCAATTAAACACGGAGCCACTATTCGAATTAGGCTCAATCTGGGAGTTTTGAATAAGAGACATTGTGACTAAACCACGGATTTTTCAAATTAGTTATTTGCACGCGTGGCGTTGTAATCAGGCTTTGAATTGACAATATTTTCATCCTCATCTTTGTTGGGAATTTAGTTAGATTATAATAGGATGCAAAGAAACTAATCCTGATGAATTCTCATATGTTTCCCATTTGTAAACATTGAAATTCTGGATGTACAGTTAGTGCCATCGTCAAATATGAATATTGCACATTTGGAAGTGCATCTAATGGGTCAACTAAACTGGGTTAGTGGTCAGTCAAAGCCCCGAGGAGTCATCGGTGAGCGTTATGAGTGTGTTTACCGACGATGTCGACGGTAGTTGTTCGTCAATACGAACATGCAATCTCAATGCATAATTTTGCTGCTCTCTCTCTCTCGTCCATTAAGGTCTCATTCGAGGACACCGTTGCTTGGATCTAGGGCTTGGCACACCTCGTCGACACAATCGTAGTTAACGCCGAAATTGAAGCTTCGATCGTGGAATACGCTACACTTGGCTTCGACACGTCGTCCTATGTACGGTATTCTGTTAAACCGGGGTACATGGATCAATAAGCATTGTACCAAACACGTATGAAGCTTCGCGCGAATTTATAATGCATCTTATAACCCCGGTATGTGTGATAGCGATCACGTGCCAATGGAGCAACGTTTGACGATTGTTGTGTGCTCGCCTATCTCGGGGCTTTGCTCCTCAACAATGGAAATTGAGGTACACGTGCCAATTCGAGTCTCGTATTGTCGCTTTATGATTGCTTACTGTTTGACTCGAACAATCTTGACAATCCACTCCTCCGTTCCAAGCCGCAATTGTTATGCGTGTTTCGAGGAAGAACTCGCGGTAATTATATCATCGATGTGAATGGAAACGCTAATTGAAGTCATTCGAAGATTCAGTGTGTTCGATTTATAGTTGATTGTTACAAAGAAAGTGGCAATTCTATTGTTTAAAAAGATTCATCTGGAGCGCTCAAATGCGCAGTTTTTGTAATCAAATTTAGTCACCAGCTTTGGATAATTGAAATATTATTGTTCCAATTATTCAGGTATTTTAGTAACTTATTTATCAAATTTTCAGACAGACTAGAATTATTATTATATCCCTATGGTGTAACGATGACTCTAACGGAGATTTTTTCAAGATTATTTATATATTTTTTCCGCCTTCATTGAATAAATCAACGTACGCTGATGAATGATGATGATCGAATTTAAATTCATCCAATTAAACTCGTGTAATTGTACGGTCTAATCGATTATCCAAGACCAAGTAGAGTACTACTACGATATAAATTGGGTGTCAGAACAAATTATAATAATATGAATTAATATATTTTTCTAAAGGA
>JABMBS010098375.1:0-10252 GCA_018491695.1 Lissonota sp. PSUC_FEM 10030012 | reverse complement strand
AAATTTGAGGTCATATTTTGGACCAAACGAAACCCACAATTCATTGGACAACAAAATCTGACCGGGTCAGGCCGATGACAGCGTGATTTGGCGTGGAATGCCCCATATGTATGTGAATATCATCGATGAATATATATGTATATGCGAGAAAGATGGAGGTGGAGAATGACGAGAACGAAGAGAATCGTACGACGATGCTCGCCGATTGGTTGTCTCGCCGCAAGCACGTTTCTCTCGCTCGAGGGGACAAAAACTAGTTCGTCGTGCCGGCAACGAGGTGAGTGAGCGCGCTGAGCGCAGCCGAAGCGCTTTGCACTCCCGATTGCGCTATATAGTTCGCGAGTACGATGGCGCGCGGGTGCTGCGAACGGACATTGCAGCAATCGGCATACCGGCGACACGTTGCAAGCTCTTCTTTCTCTCTCCCACTCTCTCACTTGTCTTGTCTCGTATTTTAAATCAAACACGAGACAGACACCTCAAGGCTGCCCGATAAAATTCTGCCCCTTGAGAGCGCGGGAACGCGCGCGCGCGCGGATTTCTATGGTACAAAACGGCATCGACACGCCGACACCGGCGCAGAGAGAGAACGTCATATATGGGACGAAAGAATCTCGCGAAAACGACGCGAATGTCACGGAGCAAAGATTCCAGTTAGATTAATCGACGTGAATCGTCGTTCAATGGATTAATTAAATGAATATAATGAATCAATTTAATTTCATTGAATTCCGTATTATTCAGCCCGGTTGATCGTTTAATTAGACCGAGTCTCAATGCCTGCATCTGGAATCGACTTCAACAAAAGAATTTTGAATTATACCGAAAAAAAAATTAGTTTTCGTTATGTGAAATCAAATTAATCAATTAATTAAATGAACTAAAATATAACTATGATAATTCTTTTTCAATAGTCCAATGTATTCTCTTGGGAACCTCGACTGAATCATGAGAATAAATCGATGACAATAAATGATATAAATTATTATTTAAAAAATGAAAATTCTACTGATTTTGATAATTTTTCATTTGAATGGATTTTGCACCATTTATGAAACAAAGATATTCATGTATTGAGGCTTTTGGTCGTTGCGGAAACGGGTTTCAAATTTTTTTATAAAATCGACGGACTTTTATAGGGTTTAGAGGCAACTTCAGTCTTAGTAAATCCTTTACCGCCAGGATCAACGATAACTTTCGCTGTAATAGATCACTGAGAAAAAAAAACTTATAATCCAATTCTAATAGTATATTTTTGTCGTTCAATTTTCTCTTGGTATGCTTGAGAGATACATGGCTCGAGTACATATCACTGGTCAAATATTCGAGGCGTGGCGCAGATTTGCAAAGCAGAGAAGAAGGAAGTGGACTCATACATGTGAGTGTGTGTTTGTGTGCTGCGCCTACATCAAACATTTGGCAGTGTCTTACATGCTTTTTCTTTGAGTCATCACAAGAAGAAGAAGAAGTAAAAGATGAGTAAAAAAAAAGAGCAACGACGATGAAGAATAAGATGTGGAAGAGAGAAGTGCCAATGAGACGTCTCAGTATAGCAAATAAAATATTCGCTGTCAGGCTCGACGTAGAAAAAAAAAGATGCAAGATAATTGAAAATTTCTCCATTTCGCTGAACGATTCGAATCAATCATAAATCCACAAAGATTCACGCGCGGAATTCGCATTTCCAAAGACCTCGCTCAATTTTCTTCACACAGAAACACACACTCAAAATCTTTCCACGCAATAAATTATCTCCTTTAACGAGAGATTCTCCATAATCTATGAAATCTCTGCGTGGCAATAAAATACTTTGCTCACGCGAGTACATAATAAACATACATAGATATAAACACGTGTAGAGAGACATCAAGAGTTAATGGTTGGATCTGAAAAATCGGCGGGTGAATCAATCGGGATTTAATACGCTCTTTTCCTTAAATATCATCCGTATACAAAGTACACTCGATACTAGGCTCTGTACACCTTAAGGACGTTGACCGGATGCTTTTAGCCTTTTGTAAAAAAAGGCGACTTGTTGTTGTCGAGGAATAAGGGGAGGATGAGTTTTAGTGGGGGATATCAAGGGAGGCCCAATGGCTATCTACCAGCTGGACACATCTTATCTCCGATCTCATCTCTCATCCTGGGGTTACAAACTAACGCGGCCGTTGCGCCCACCACCAGCGTAGAAATATCAAGGCGATATTGCGCGTGAAAATTTTTTTTTTTTTTTTAAATCAACGAACCATGCGCATATTCAACCGGCGAATAGCGCGCGCAATTTCCAACCCCTCTAACCCTTTTTTCTTCTACCGTAACCGCGTATGTATACGGTTTATTGAGGTGGAATTTCCTATCCATTGGGATACAGGATGTATATATGCATAGCCCGAGATGCGCGATGCAACGCCACCGGTTTGGATCTTACGCTCGCACACACACAGATGTACATATATATGTGTAATAATATTTATTACGTATATGTATATATTGTACAACAACGAAACTGTGCCTGCTTTATGAGAATAGTTGGGACGTGGGTTCTCTTTTGTCTCTTAATCCCTAATCCGCAATCAGGGCTCATTGTCCGGATCCATTGGTACCCCCGCGCCCGGTCCCCCTCCTCGCTCAATCTAGCATCTGATCCTGATGCCTATGGCACACATATATATGCGTGGCCATGCTCGCCGCCCTGATCGGGCGACCTAGCAGAGCCAGCAAAAACACCGTGACTCTTCGGACCTCAAAAATTTTGTATACGTATATATTTATGTGTATGATGTGAAAAAAATGTCTGTGTGTGGATGAGGGACAGAAGCGAAGGATTATGAGAGATTAAAATCGTAGGCGAGAGAGTGGTCTCTCGCTTAGAAGAAATGAGGAGAAGGATGGAGAGCCGGAGGACAAAGTGAGACAAGATGTATCTTGAAATAAGAGAGAGAGAGGGGAAGGCAGATACAGAGGGAGTGAAGGTATAAAAGAGGCCTGTAAGAGCATTGTAAAAGACGGAGGCAAACATCGAGAGGAGAGAGGAGAAAAGGATAAAAAGAATGAGAGATATTCAAATAAGTTGATTCGTTAGTCCGTCGGATTAATTTGCTTCGACGATATCGAATCTACCGTTCTCTCTCTTGCTTTTTTTTTGCCTTCTCTCTATCTTTCCGCGTGTGCTTGCGCATTCATTAGTTGGACTGTCCTGTCTTTCTCGCTCTTCGACTTTCCGTTACTGTGTACAATGTTCCTGCAGAGTTCTACGGTTGACTTTTACTCGTGTAATGCGGAGGGGCAATTTGGGATATGTTAACAATTTGGAATGAAATGAGAAATGTTGATGGTACTTGTAGAGAAATGCTCCATTGTAATTGTATTCACGATTTTTAACTCTAGAACTACAAACCCATTTTGTTTACCTTTGAACTACAAATCGGGGTAAATATTGACCCCACGGGTTTCTTGTTCGTAAAATCGTTCTGAAGACAGTAATCTGACTCATAAGTACATGAATCTTTTTGTTTTTTTCATGCCAAAGAGAATGGTGAAGAGCAAATTTAATTTCATCAAGGTTTAGTTGGAGAAAAATCGATAAATGCCGAAAAGTGCTGACGAACGGTCAAAATATCATTTAACACACAAAAATTCATAACTATTTTTCTAATCAATCGATTTTCAAATTTCACACGTGGTTATAAAGAGGACACATGAGGCTATTAGAAAAAAAATACCATCATGATGTTTTGCAAACAAATATTTTGTATTTGGAAAAATCGGGAAATCGTCTTGACTCCGTCACAGTAAACGAGGCACTGAATGGTCTCAAGAAGAATCGTTAAAAACGATTCTTCCTTTGTTTTTAGCGCTAAATGGACTTAATTATAGTGATTTTCAAACTAGAGACTCCCAGCTACAAGATGGTGAAGGTCGTTTTCATGAGTTTTCAAAAATTATATTTTCACCCTGGGTCTGTAGTGACCCAGAAAACGCTACATAAGTGTATCGCTACTTAATATTTATAAAAACAATTTCGAAATTTTAGCACCGTTTTTGATAGTGCGAATCGTTCCAATCTCCTCAATGTACAAAAGAAAGGGTCAGTCGTAAGAGGAATCACTTCTACTTCTATTCGTATAACCACGTGGCCAGAATGTAGTTAAAATGTTTAACCCGTTCCGCATCGTACTGACCAACCTTATGAGATGGTGAAAAACCACGAAACGATGAATATAGGCACACAGATCTATATATATATATATTGCTAAGAGTTCGTAATTTTCCCGACTACGTGTGTTTGTATACGCTATGCCGACTACCGAAGTATTTTTACCTTTTCTATATTAGTACACGATTGCAAACTCTATTATGCAGTTAGGTTATATATACACGCATATATATACGTTACACGGTGTATTATCGTGCGCGATTGGCTGCAAAACCTCGTAATATTTTACGTGTACTAGACACACAAGAAGAATCATGAAACTATTTTTTTTTTCTTCTCAACAACGGACACAACTCGTGAAGAATGAAGCATGCTCGTGAATCGGGGTTGACAGTATGAAAGACACCGTAAAGACAGTTGGTCGAACGGATTGACGAGGCGAATGACGAAATTTCATCACGATAATTCGTTTCTAATAAATTCAAATTGTCACGATGAAAGTGGTATTGTCGAACGAAATAACGACAAGGAGATTCGTGTCATGGATAATGTTCAGAGCTGTTGAAAGTTATACAAGCAAAATATGAATCTGAGATGAAAATCATATTTTGAGTGGGAAAGTCACTGTAAAAATTGAAAACAACATTTTGCTTGCATTAAGTCACAGTATATATTTTCAAAAATATGTTGGTAAAATTTGAAGTTACAATTTTGAAAATTGTTTATTACAGACAATTTTTTCACTCCTCACAGTAGCTTTCCCCCTTAATTCAGTTCGACAATGGAACAATGAGGATTAGCTCGGACAAAAAAATGTTTAAAAAAATATAACCGGTAACGATTGAACCAGGAAAACACGTATGTCAAGAGTTTTAGGCTTCTCCCGCCCCCATTCAATGGCTCGTAATAATCCAGCGACATACGAGAGAAGCGTGCTCGGAGATGCAAATTAATGGTCTCCTCTCTCTCTTTTCTGTCCCTCATCCCGTTGTTACTTTTCCACGAGGATTAATTCGCGATTTTTATGCCACCGCCGTACACGAACGCGGACCAGCAATGGGACATTGCTCGCTTAATTTATCTTTCCCTCGAAATAGTGGAATTGTTTGTTCAAACACAATTTAAACATTACACACATACGGATTTCAGAGCACGAATTTCCAAGACTCGTTGAACTTCTTTCAAACCAGTTTTCATCGAGTCGAGAGAGATGACAATAAAACAAAAAGCAACATAATTTGCAAATTTCATATTTGAGTTAATTTCTGGATCTTCCAGTTAATCTCAAAGTCCCTGAGGAAAAAAAACGTTCTTTTTCCGACTATTTTCACGAATTCGAAAAACACAAGTGCGTTTTACGAAGATAACGAACATACGCTGGTGTTTGTTTAGATAAATAACAAATAAAATTCATCGGTCTCACGAGGAAATATATTTTCCAAATCGTCGTCACCTATTGATCGGGTTGGCATTTACGCGGCAATGTCTATACACGTTTTTTCCCATATATTTAAGTATGTACAAAAGCGCGGTTGTGAGATCGAGAGGGGTGAGGAGGAACTTTGCACAGGTCGCTCGTATAGTTTAACGAAGCGGTAAAACCGTTAAAAGTAAAGCAAAAGTGTAACGCCTATGCGGTGTTATATGAAGAAAAAAAAACGTACATCAGTGTGCGAGCAGCGATAATAGATTATGATAATAAACCGTCATTGTTGTCAACATAAAGGCAACCGATGCTCGGTTCCGCCGAACCAACGCCTCTCTTTCTTCATACATCTGTATATTTCATTTTTTTTTCTTTTTAAACATATATACACGTGTCCGTATTGCAGGGTTCGAACGAGAGAAGAATAATATAGTAATGTAGCACGGGTATATGCGAAGACGGTATCGAAGAGATATATTACGTTGCTTAAGTGTATCGAGCGATATGAAAAATGTGAACATTTTTTCAAATTATTTATTTATTAATAATAGGAAAATATGGAATGGGGAGAGTCAAAGCTGGATAATCTAAAGGCGTTTCAATGTTTAACTACGTTTGACTCATATAGATGGATGTATGTGTGTATATACAGATGTCCGAGCGAGAGGGTGAGAGAGAAGCGCAAACCTCGGGAAAATGGATGGTCAGATTATCCGATTTTGTAGCCCGCTAAGTACGTTTGGGGGCGTTTCGACCAAGCCTTTTCAGCTGCTTGGGGGATACCTGTCGTCAAGCATCGACAAACCTCCCTTCGATATTTCGAGGTTTATCGATTACAGGTCTCTGTATTTACCGTTCATGGAAATGTGCGAGTCATTCTTCGAAATATCAGCACAAGTTTATATTTTTTTTCGCATCTTTCTGAATCAGTAATTTACTCAAGGATACATTAATATAGATCAAGGGATTGACATCCTTCTTGAAAAAAATTGAATCATATTCAATTTTAACTTTTGACACACTGGGGTACGAAACACCCCAGGCCTACGATTCCTTAATTTTAAATACCTAAATTTGAAAAAATGAGACCTATAGTGACATCTGTCATTAGTTCGAGGATGCCACTACTCTTTCAAGCTTATAGCATCACTCTGAGACAATATGTTTTTATGTAGTAGCCGTCCAAAGTCGAGTGGTTTCGCCTGTAGCCCAGTGTGTCAATTAATGTCGAGTGCGAAATTTTTGTGCAAATTCCTGTTATGTTATTTTACTACTACTATTTTTTTTCTTGTAGTGCTATATCTTAAGCAAACTCAGTAAAATTTTCAACCATTTTTGTCAAAAAATAAAAAAGTTATGATTTTTTTTGTAAAAGTTGTCTTTTTGACAGTTTTTTTGGATATTTAAATTTTTTTATCATACTTAACTTTGATAATTTACTATAAACCTTGTATAACTTTGGGAAGTAACCTCTTAAGAAGCTCTAAAAAAATTTGCAACTTAAAATAATAATCTTCTGTGGTCACACAGGGTCAAAACGACCCCACGACTATATTTTCCTTATTTCTTTTTCATGGAATTTTTTGAATATATAATCATTTTTTTATAAACTAATTTTTAACATATCAACTAGAGTGTTTGAAGGATGTTCTGTAATTTTCTAAGATTTTTCCGACCGATAGATTGGTCACAATACTTGTTCAAAAATGGACAAGGTCAAATCGACCCCAGATAAGTATGACCACAAATGGAATATATTTTATAAGAATTTTTATCGCTGGGGTACAAACGACCCCAATGTGTCAATTACGTTATTCTGCAGTAGTGTATCAAGTAAGGGTTAAAAAATACACATTTTTGGCCATTTTTTGATTCCACATTTCAATTTTTGATTCACATCCCACATCCAGCAAGATGACTTGCACAATATATTATTAGCATTCAATCAATTATATACTTTGAATACAAATGATGAAAAACTTTTTTCATTTTCTTGCATCGCAAAAATTAAAAAAATGTCAATTTTAATCTGTTTCTGGAGCATCTAATTAGATCTCTGAGCTTCTAATTTTCATTGCCAAAAGATTGAAAATTTTTATACAATATTAGCGTTAACTTATTTTCATTAACACTCGAGATTTTGTAACAATTGGATGAAATAATAATCTTGAAAATTCTTAAATATTCGATAAACACTGCTACTTCCATCGAAACTCCATAAATCTCTCAACAAAAATTGGAGATCCCTAAAAAACTGTTTCAAACTATAAACGTCCCTTTCAACCCCATGTGAATTAATGTCACCCGGGATTTTGAGTCGATCTAAGATCAAAACCATGCTGTTATTACAGAGAATCAGTCATAAACATCACAAAACGGATTATTGACCAAATTACACACGAAGGAACGAGCGAGCGATCAAATCTGACTGGAACGACGACGTGTGTCGATAGTATAAAGAAAAAAAATTCAACCTCACGAAATAATTGATCGTGGCACGCCCGAATCGAAGAAAGAGCTTTTTCTTCGAAATCCCCAGAGTTGATTGCACGCGTAAGTCGTACATCAAAATTTTCAGGCACACATTATACTCCAAAAACAGCCACATTTTTTCCCGGAGAGGAACATTATTTTTTCCAGACACTTGTCGTTTGAAATATACCACCGCTATGAGCTTGATTTATGATAATGTCACATTGTAGACTTAGAGGGCAAATGGAGACGCTTTTTGCCCCTATTCAGAGACAAATCGCGCCGCTGAAGAGAGCCGCGTGTCTCTTCATCGCGAGAAGAGTATCTGAATAATGCACGCGTGCACGACAATCGCACACCATTCGGAACTTTCGAAACCCTTTCTCATTGGAATTCAATTTTTTTTTTTGAATTTTTTGTTTCTCCTCTACCGAACGCGTTCCGGCCACATTTTTTTCCCCACCCGTTTTGTAACAGTCAGGAGGATCGCGCACTCCTCGCTCACGCGGCTGATGCATATACGGCTTGCCTTTAAATTATTATACAGCGAGGAGGGAAAAAAAGGATCAGGGCGCACGAGCTCGCACGCGCCACGTCACTTCTGATTCCAAGTGCACGTATATAATATATTTCTACATATATATACATATGCACAAGTAGCTCGTGCTGTTTTGCTCCTCGAGAAAAGTAAAAGCCTCTCTAGCTTATTTGAATGAGACAGGGATTGAATTTATACATGTATATGAGAAAGTCCGATACCTCTTTCGAGAGAGAGAGAGAGAGAAAGAGGAATGGAAATAGAGAGGGAGAGAATGTTACAGGATGATGCTGAGCTATGAAAGAGCGCGTGCTGCATCTATTTCTTGTCTCCTCTCGCGTTGATCGCGTCACGGGGATAATATTATTCCGTCTGTTATTCGATGAGCAATAACACCATGTTTTATTATGTGATATTTATAGGCACACAACACACATATCCAACCCTATAGTACCCGCAGAGCTAACAAATTGAAAATTGCTATATTCAAGGAAATTTTGAATATTAACAAAAAAAAAGTGTCGAAGAAGATGAAAGTTAAAAAAAATCAAAGGATTTTAGCCAGTGATTCGAGCTCGAAGCGAGTTTGGAGACTTCAACGCGGGATCCGACGGATTGCTGCTGCTGGCTTTTATCTCGTTTCTCCTCTGTCCTCATCTTTCGCTCCTCTCGAAAAGCCAACACAGACACACATTTATACGCGTGTAGGAAACTCGAGAGTCACTCGATAATCCGAGCTCAAAAACTACCGAGATTATATCAGCGCGAGACAACGGACATTCGATATTCCATTTCCTCGTCAATGACTGCGCCGCGATAATTTATGAAAATTAATTTCCACATTCACGATGATAAATGTGAAATTGTATTTTTTTTTTCACAGAGATATTCTCTCTTCGCACGGGAGTGTCAACGTCGTTTGTGAACGAACGTAACGAGCTCGCGAACCAAAATGAAATATATCGCGAGTTGATTTTTTCAATTAGTACCGTAGCCAAAGAGCGTCGATGAGTTACGAAATGAAGCTCCTTCGACTATGAGGAACGCAAGATGGCGAACACACGCGGCTTAGAGAGCGGTCGCGGGATAATAATGAGACGATAAACGAACGCCTTTTTCGTTTGTCGTTCTAATTAGCCGAGAGAGTTGAGAAGGACTTTTTATTTTTTACTCGTGTCCGCGCGCGAATCGTGTGGACACAAGAAAGTATATATATATACGTTTACTAAGCTCGTAGATGACACGATTAATTAGTCACCGCGGAGAGAAACTGCGTCTCGCTCGTTCATCGGTACGTACAATCTCGAATTTACAGCGAGTCGTATGAACGGCACAACAATACATAATCATGATTAATCGGAGCACTGATTGCTTTTTTTTTCATTCTCCGACTCATCCCATTTTTTTTTTTCAACGCGACGATCCATTAATTCCGCTCTTCTCAACGATGAATTAACGAGATTCGAATCACGAATAGTTACAAAAATACGTGACTCATACTGAGATAATAGTTTATTCGTATAGTGAAGAAATATATTTAGTTTGCCCTTTTATTTAAATATTTCTTAAGTGTTACAAAATTGGTTAGTTTAGAAACATATTATTTTTGTCAAAATAATTAATTAAATGTTAAAAAAATTTTAATTTATTAACGGTTGAA
>JABMBS010098264.1:0-10261 GCA_018491695.1 Lissonota sp. PSUC_FEM 10030012 | reverse complement strand
GAAATTTATATTTTACTTTTTGGTTCGGTTTCCCTTTAAAGCGTATTTTTTATTTAATGAAAAATTGATGAAAATCGTGAAAACAATTTTTCGATCACCTCGACGTTTCTATGCAATTGCAAGTTCTCTATGCGCACACTGTTTTTCAATTTTGACCTCTTTTCATTCAATCCGACCGATTTGTTAGAATCCGAATATCGTAGATACGAGATATTTTGGAAAATTTTATTCTCCCAGGATATTGCTCGAGGAATTATTGTCATTCGGTCACGGCGGATATTCGTTTGGAAAGGCTAGTTTGAAAATTATCTTCTTCACAGACTAGCTTGCCTCACTTGTGGATGTGTCTGGTCTGCGGTCACCGAGGATGCGGCGTTGAGGAAAATTCTCATGCTCTGCAACACTATAAATCTATGCCTCGCGCTAATCACAGTCTCGCGGCTGATACACATAATTGGAATTTTTGGTGCTACCGTTGTGAGAAAGATGTTACCGAATATGTTAGGTCGGTAAAATATTCTCCTCATTGGCTCAAACATCGATGATTCCATCTTGATTGCCGTACAAGCGATTTATCCCTCAAAAATTTTCTTTCGTCTTTCGTTCGCAGTTCTGCATTGCCCGAAAATATCGACATCTCGGAGAAAAAAAGTATCGTCACATTGCCCGTCGTTGAACAGCGTATTTCAATGTCTTCTCCGCAGACCAACGACCAAGACGAGAAGAAGTTGAATTCAAGTTGGAATCCTTTCATTATTTTGTGTTTTCATTGCACTCGAGATCTTGCTCTTCAATTTTAACGAAAAATTCGTTTTCTTCTTCCCGCTAAACAGCTGACGGTTGTTCTCATGCCGCCACAGCTTTTCTTAAAAGCAAAGTCAATGGTTGGTTCAAGAAACCGGCACTCGATAAGGAATGCGCAGCTTGCAAGAGGCTCGGTTCCAACTCATCGCCGATGGACGAAGAAGGGGTCGGTCGGATTACACATATTTTTTTGTTATTATTCACGATTCACGAATTTATCGAAACCATTCGTGTTTTAATTCACACGAGCTGAAATAACTTTTTCGTCACCAACATCCCAAACCCTTTAAGCATTGACAGTCATTTATCTCTTAAACGCTCGATTCAATGAATATTTTTTTTATTATGCTCGATTTTATCAGTATTCGTTTTTTCGTTTGAATCTGAAATAGCAAGTTTAATTTTAATCCTTTCTACAGTATAGCCCAGCTCCGCTCTGGATTTGCCTCGGTTGTTCCAATCAGGCATGCGGCAGAAATCAAAGATCACACGCCCTTGAACATTACAAAGCCATGACTCAAGGTAAACACCATTTAGTGGCAAATACCCAAGATTGGAGTATCTGGTGCTACGATTGCGACAAAGACGTTACACGCTATTCTAGGTAAGTAAAATGGTCCTCGTTACTAACTCTCTCGTACAAAGGTCGTCTTTTTTTTCATATCATTTTTTTTTTCCAGTCCACCGCTTAACAAAATTATCGAAATATTGAAGAAAAAGGGATTTGGTGCATCGCCCGTGAACCAGCGACCTATTCCATTGCCTTTCGAACAAACGAAAGGCGATAATGATAAACTTGATAGTGAAAAATCGGAATCAACTCTGAATGGCCTGTCAAGAGTAGTCGTGAGTATTGCGACGAATATTGAAAAAAAAAAATCGGACGTCAAAAACATTTTAGCGTGAAAATAATTTTTCAGTAATACAAAAAAAAAGACCATCGTTCTCACAATCGATGTTTAATATTTTTGCAGGGTCTGAGAAATTTAGGAAATACCTGTTTCTTCAACGCTGTTCTTCAATGTCTTTCGCAAACGCCTTTTCTCATCAAAGTACTCGAGGATCTTGAGGAACCGGGAGAAAAATTCATTCTACCAGGTGGCAAGTGCAAGAGTTCCGAAGATTCTGAGGAAATTGAGCTGGTAAATGAGATTATGAGGCGAAAATAATGACAATAAATTATTGCGATACTTGATAGCAAAAATTTTTTCAACATTTTTGGTATTCATCAATCATCTTATTAATTTTTGCCTCAACAAAGCCACCTATCGAAGGTACCCTCGACGGATGGGGCGCTTTCACGTCGATACTGTGCAAGACTCTGAAAACAATGCAAAGCATGAAGACGCGTCAAACATTCGTACCGAACGAGCTTCTCGCGAGTTTCAAGAAAAAAACTATGCAATGCATGGACGGTGGTCAGCACGATTCTCACGAGCTTCTCAGGCATCTCCTCGAACTCGTTAGAAACGAGGATCTTCGGGTAAATCGTTTTTCCATTATCATTCTTCGATGTCGATTCAGAAAGGTCCTCGATAAGAGAGAAAAGAAGAAACGGAAACATGATTTTATCGTAATCAATATTGTGCACCGTTATTGCAGAGATATCAATCGGTAATATTGAAGAAAATTGGCGTTGGAGATTCGATTCGGCCAAACTGCGTCGACGAAGTAGGCAAGGCTCATTTGAAATTTTACGGGAGACAAGCGAGCTCACGTTATCTCGGACCGGAGCTCGTTTTTCGTGGTGTATTGGTCTCGACCCTCAGATGCCTCGAGTGCAATCACTCGTCTCAGCGTACCGAACCATTTTTGGATCTGAGTCTTCCGGTAATGGCCGACAAGCCCCAACCGCCGGTACTCAAGTGAGCAAAAATATCATTTTTTCCAAGGATCTTGATTAAGCGCATTTTTAAAATACCTTTCTCAAATATTTCCTACAACATCTATGAAATTTTTTGAAAAATATTTTATCTACAGTACGCATCCACGGTAAATCATTTTTAACTCGAGTTCCCTGAAGTAAAAATTTCATTTCAGAGTAAAAATAAAGTCGATGAAAGTAAGAAAAAATTAATAGTAAAATCGTTGTTCACCCTCGTGGCATTTCATTCCTTTTGCAGAAGAAAGAGCAAAGGTTCCGAGGAAAATTTCGACTCCATGGGTAATAGCGTGACGAGTCAAGCAACGATAAAAAATCAATACAAAAAAGAAGATAAATCGCACACGGAAAAATCAAGGAAACAATTGAGAATACGAGTACAGTCGAATAATTCATCGAGCGAGGGTGACAATTACAATGGTCCAACGGCAAACAGAATATCCGAGGAGAAACAATCGGGAAATGTGGAATCAGGCAATGAAATATTAATACCTTATTGAAAAATGTTGAAATTGCGAAAATCTCGAACGGCAATAATTTTTTTTTTTTCCTTAGAGAGTGACGCCGACGTCGAGGACAATATATCACCACCGGAGATTGTCGAGTCAGGTTACGGTTCGGAAAAAGTTTCAACGGTAACGAGTCCAGTTTCACCGGCTGATGAAGATATGTCGAAAACTCCATCGAATTCCTGCAATCTCAATGTCACCCCTGAAAACGGAAATTTTCCATTGTCGAGTAATCACGAAATATTCACCGATACGACCAGACACGAAAACGATGATAATCGCACGAATTGCGATAACAACGGAAAAAATCCCGCCGATGTGACGATATTTTTCAATGATTTAACGACGGATGTGTCGAATTCAAATTGGCCGGAAAGTCCGATGAACGAGGGCACGAGTGAGACTGGCGAATTTGTCAGTGTATCGCCGTCAACGTCGTTGATCGTAAATTCGGAATTGAGTCCCGATGATCCGACGATGAGTCCTCTGAGTAGTCCGTTGTCGTACGTCGAAGAACGACGGAATTTAAGTCCTCCACCATCAAGCCCACCGGTTGAAAATGAACAAACCGATTTGGCCGCCACCGCCGCTTGTGAGGAGTTGCGGTTATTTTTTAATACATCGAGGTAAGTTTTTTTTTAAAGATGCTTAAGAATTGAAACTTTCTGAAATTAGAATTTATAATTAAAATTAAGAGCTGCGAAATAAGAAAAGATTGAGTGTGGGAAAGAATTTTTTTCTTATTTTCCGAATTTTATGCAATCTAAACTCAATATTCTTAACAATTTTTTTTTAACTTCCATATCAACTGTATTGGACTAGTTAAGCATGCATTTGTCTCTCTGTTACAGAAGAATATCGCCAGAAGTTTACCCGGAAAATTCCGATTGTCGAGCAACTGAAAATCAAGAGGTAGAATCGATCGCGAGTCCTGTTGAACTTCCCGAGGTAAAATCGGAAAACGGCTTAGACGATATCACCATAGGATTATCGAAAGTCACAGTTTCACAGTATCCTCAGTCACACCGTTATCAAACCAAGGAAGGCGATTGTTCGATACAATCTTGCCTGAATCAATTTACGGCAGTGGAATTGATGTGCGGTAGCAATAAAGTTGGTTGCGAGGCCTGTACCACCAGGGAGAACAAGGTAATTGAAAATTCGATTAAATTCACAAACCCCATTAAATTCGACAATGGATGGCGTGACACCGTTAATTCAATATGATGAAAAATTGAATTGAAAAACATTGAAAAGATCGAATACTGAATTGATAAAATTTTGTTTCTTCAGGCTCAGTGCACAGCGTCATCGACAAAAATGGTCTGCACGAAAAGTACAATGGAGTACTTAATATCTCGCGTACCTCCGGTTCTGATACTTCATTTGAAGAGATTTCAATCGTTGAGAACGGGTTTTCGAAAAGTCGCAAAACACGTACCATTCCCGATGATACTTGATCTCGCGCCTATTTGCAAAGGCATCTCCGAACCAAAGGTTTATTCGCTCTATGGGGTTGTCGAGCACAGCGGCACACTCCACGGTGGTCACTATGTTGCCTATGTAAAGGTGAATATCGAAAAAAACGTATTATTCCGAAGGAGAAAATGAAAACACGAAATCTCATGATTTATTTTTTCATGATGTATTTTTTTTTTTAAGACGAGATCACCATTGACATCGGATGATCCGCGATGGACGTTTTTGCCGGCAAAACACAGTGACGCTACTGCTGAAATTTCGAGCACCTCGAGTCCTGAAATCTCCTCAACGAAATCCAGCAGTGACGTAAAATCTCCGCCGGGCAATTGGTATTATGTATCCGATTCGAGGTGAGCATAAACAAAAAAATTCATCAATTTTACAATCACATTCTTTCGGGATTAATTTTGACTAATTATAACAAAAAAAAAAATAATAGAAAGTCGATAAAATTGCAATTACACGAAGAAATTATTTTTATTTCAGTCAGTTATTTTGCAATTTAGTAATTATAAAAATCTCAATTGAAATTTTATCGTCGTTATTTTTTTAATTAATTGCAAAAGTAAAAATTACCGGTCGACGCTTCCTGACGGAAGATAACTGTATTTTTGTGAAACGAAATTTTTGGTTTTTTTTCCCCACAGTGTAATGGAGGTTGAAGAGGCGGCTGTACTACGAAGCCAGGCTTACATATTGTTTTACGAGAGAATACTATGAGTCTGGATTAAAATGAATTTTTTGTTCCCCTCTTTCTTCGATCGGAGAGGAATGGGATCTTAAATGAAACGTGTAATATCCATAATGATGAAATTTCTCATGCACGATGATGCGTGAGATTGCGTTTACCTGTGAGATCCTCGCCGAATGTTTTTATCGGAAGCTCATTTCATGGAGAAGCTCTTGTAGCCTGAAAAACGAAACGAATATTCCACGTACCGCGATAATTTATATTATAATATAAATACAAATGAAACGTGAGAAAAAATATATATGAACGCATATATATTTTTTCGATTTCCGTCGCAAAAAACGTCACGATTCCGAGATGCCAATCAATGCATTTGAAAAAAAAACGCGGAATGAACTGATCGTATTGCCGCATTAAAGACAATTACCAAACAGCACGAAGAAAACGGAAAAAAAAGAAAAATAACGTACCTGCTCTCATTGCCTCGATCAAAAATGCATTTGGCCTGTTTTTTTTTTCCCTCTTTTCGCGTCGAAACTCCCTTGCTCTAGCTGTAAGCATTGTACACATTTATAAACCAATCCATTTTCTCGCTGAATGCGCGAAAGAAAACAGAAAAAAGACGCGATTGTTTCTCTTTTCTTCTCGCTCCGAATATCAAGATTCCGTAATGAACTGGCTCCGTAAAATCTTTTCTAGAATTCTCGTTATCGTGAGAAGCTCCTCTTTGAGCTGCGAGTTCAATTTTACTTCGGCAATTATTTTCGAAATTCGAATAAAAAGCAGAAATATCTCGACACAGTGTCTGATTTTGATGATTGTTTCCCTTGATCTCCTCGCTCGATGGAAAAAAATCGTTTTTCCTTCCGGTAAGTAGAAAAAAAAACATTTATTTCACAATCCATTGGCAATAACATTGATACAAATTTACTATACATATATGTATACATACATATATATATTATAATATTTGATGTACTATTTTCTCTGAAATATGAACATCGTTTTTCACCCCTTTATTTTTTGCTGTGGTGAAAAAGGGAGTGGATAAAAATCGCACCGTCACTCGACGATTTAAAAAAAAATTTTTTTTTTTAAGTGCAAAAGGGAATGAAGAAGAGGATCAATGATAAATATATATATCATTGAACAACAATTCTCTGTTAATAATAACGTACGAGAATAGGAGTCCCTATAGATACTTTAGTAACTCCTATAAAATTCAGCAATACACAGTATTGCATTAAACATGCCAAGTATACGTAATAACATTGCGCGCTTAAATTATTCATATACACTATACATATATTAAATGTTCTGTTGTTTAATCTCGTTGAAAGAAAAACGAATGAAAGTGTGATGAAAAAGAAAAAAAATCGTAAAAGGAAAAAAATAATATTACCAGGAAGCTCTGCAGAGCTCGATAAGTTTGCTCGTTTGGCAGATATGCAATTGTAAAAAGTGTGAAAAAATGGAAAATTTTTTGAAATTTCATAAATATACAGCCCCAACATTCCGGTGGATATAAATGAATCTTGAAAAAGATTTCTAATGAATTTTTAACAAATTTACCTTGATGACATATTTGAACAATTTCCAGAACAAAAGAATTTTCATGTTTTTTTTGTTTCTGAGCTGCAGTCATCGCCGATATGTTGAAAAATTCTCCGGGGGCGCAAGTATTTGCATAAAATATGAATCGTGTCTTTTAATGCACACTGTAAAATATCAAAAAATGCCAACTGAGAAAAAAAAATACGTCGTATAAAATCAATAAATATTACAATGATGATTGTACTGTGTGTGTGTGTGAATTATATATATTTTTGTTTTTTTTTACCTATTTGGGCGTGTCTCGTAAGATATGCATTTGTAAAATTCACAGCCGCTGAATGTGCCAGATTGATTCTGTCCATATAAATCCGTGATAACGTCCATTATCCATTAAACTTTTTTTTCTTCTTTTCATCAGTGTACTCTCGTTCAAAAGGGGCTCTTGTAATAACACGTTAATCAATATCATAATTGTCTTCTTAAAACTAATGACGATGGAAGAAAAAACTTCAATCATTGATTTTTCTTTTAAATTCTTCTCCGTCTCTGCCGGAGAAACGGACGGCGTACTCTGTTGCACAAGCCGTTGCTAAAAATAAAAACAAACCAAATGCCATTCGAAGATCATTAATCGTTTTTTTTGTTTTTTTTTGTTTTTTTTTTTTGACAATTCCGAGCGACACCAAAACGCTCGGGGACTCAACGTGAGTCACATAAATTCCACCTTGATCTCGATTCACCGCGTTCACCGTATTCCTTGAATTCGGAAGAAGAGTAGAAAATATATATTAGCAAAAAAAAAAAACAAATTTGCAAATCGTCCATCGTGAAGCAAGAGCCACTTTGGCACGGAGCGAAAGGACGTTGTTTTTTATACGAGTCACAAGTCATTAATATTTATTTTACCTAGTATATTATAGACCCTATCGACGGAATTGAAACGACAAACGGCCAGATGTCTTTTTTTTTTTTTTATATTCACACCGATCCCACACGCGAATCTCTTACGATCGTGTCTGTACTGCCTTGTAAGATAAGATTTTTTAATGTCGTAATTTTCGTAAACGTATTTTTCTCGTGCTTTGTGAATTCTTTTTAACACAATTATCGTTTTAATCGATTATCCTCTAATCGTTAAATGTTTTTCTTGTCGTTGTTTCTCTATAATCGTGAATTCACGAACTTCTCGATGTGGTTCGGTTTTCTCTCTTTTGGCTTTTTTGTCTTTCTGAGAGTGGGTCGTCGAGGATACCGTTGTAGGATATCCCGGTTGTGAAAGAATGTACAGAGCTCGATAATGTACACTGGGCGAACAGTGACAAATCAATTTTCATTACGATTGAAAGAAAAATCTTGAATCGCAAATGCATTTCGTTCGAATGATGTCACCGTTCGCCGAGTCTCCATGTGTAAATACAAATGTAAACTTGTTATTTGTAAACATTCTAGTTTGTAGAAGAAGAAAAAAAACGACATATTGTGATAGCCCGTCGATTGTCGCGATTACGATACGCGCGGCGGGCTTGTCAGGTGCATTTATTTTTCCATCAGACTGTGTTTGGAGTTATGATGAGTAATGAAAATAAAAAGAAGGTATGGTTATGCCCGTAGATCATGGGAGTCTTGCCAAACCAGAATAATTTAAAAAAAAAGAGCATTTTTCAATCATCAAAATATATTTATTTAGATGGCGTACAAAATTAACACTATTTCTTTTCGATTGACAAAAAAATACATGTTTGAAGCTGATCAACAGCCTTGAGGTAGATGATCTTTAACATGTTTTTTTATTCTTTGTTACGAATGCCTTTTATCTCGTTTCAAAACTTATGCTAACTTATGCTGCGTTTCTCAGCTTATAATATTTATTTTTCAGCAATTCATCAATCCTGTTAGGAATATTTTTTTTTTTTTAAAGATAAATCGAAAGAAATTTGATCAAAGAAGCAAATGTTATTCAACATATTTTCCTTTTCCTTGATTCTACTTTTTGAATACAATTTTAACGAAACTATAGTGTTGATTGGTAGAAAAGCAATTCTGTTGAAAATTTTTATTCTTTATCAATGTTTTTTGGTCAAGGGAGTCTTGCCGAACCAGAATAATTTTAAAAAAAGCGTTTTTCAATCATCAAAATATATTTAGATTCTCACTGGCGTACAAAATTAACAGAATTTCTTTTCGATCGACAAAAAAATACATGTTTGAAGCTGATCAACAGCTTTGAGGTAGATAATTTCAAACATGATTTTTTAAATTCTTTGTTACGAATGGCTTTCATCTTTTTTCAAAACTTATGCTAACTTATGGTGCATTTCTCAGCTTATATTTATTTTTCAGCAATTCATCAATACTGTTAGGAATATTTATTTTTTTTTATAGATAAATCCAAAGAAACTCGATCATAGAAGCAAATGTTATTCAACATAATTTTCTTTTCCCTGATTCTGCTTTTTGAATACAATTTTAACGAAAATATAACGCGTTGATTAGTAAAAAAAAAAATGTGATTCTCTTGATAAATTTACTTTTTCATCAATGTTTTTATTCGATTTTCGGTCATTCATTTTTAAACCTGTCTTTCAAACTCAAGTATCTTGTCTCTGCGTTCGGGACCCCATCGATATTTATTTTCTCCTGCTTTGGAGGTAACTCGATGACACGGCACAAGAAAAGCTATGCGATTGGATTTCATAGCGGTGCCAGCTGCTCTCACGCCTTTTGGATTGCCAATATCATCGGCAATTTTCGAATATGTCGTGATTTCACCTCTGGGTATCTTCATCAAAGCTTGCCAAACCTTAACCTGAAAATCCGTACCTCTGAGCAGAACGGAGAGTTTCTCAGGCTCGTCGTTCGTGAATATTCGCTTGACAATTTCACCGGTGTCCGATTGTGCCTCGACTATTCCAACCTCGGGCCATTCTTTCTTCAATAATCCGAGACAAACGTCGTAATTATCGTCGACGAACCAGAGAAAACAAACGGCCTTCTCGGGACCGGTTATACCGATGAGACACTCGCCGAACGGTGTTTCATGACGTCCGTACCAAATAATTATTTTCGAGCACTTTTTCTTGTACTCCTCGGGACTCATGACAATTGTATTAATCATTTTTATTTGTTATTCGTTAACGTTTTGCCAAATAAATATTAACTGTCGTGAGACCGGCGTATTTGAAAAAACAAACTTTTCGTCAATCAGCTGATCGTCACGCTTCGGCCCACTTCGGCCATTTCCGTGGCGCTGATGCGGGAGAAATCGGGAGGATGATATTTTGGTGGCAAATTCAAAATATTTAAAAGTGTGACAACATTGATCGTTATTAATCAATAATA
>JABMBS010098153.1:0-10264 GCA_018491695.1 Lissonota sp. PSUC_FEM 10030012 | reverse complement strand
GGATCCCGAAAGTCATCTTTTTAGCCATCCAAAAAGTTATCCTTAACTTATTTTGGATCCCGTTTGGATAACAATAAGATAACATATTGCTACCTGGGATAATTTTACCGACAATTTTCGATTGTTTTTCAAATGCGCCTTTTTCAAATATTCGGCATTGTTTCCTCTATTATTTATCGAGCTGAATTTTCGATATTTTGTTGTAAACAATTTCTAGAAATAATTGAATCCTAAATAATCTTGTGATGCGGCGAAACTAACGAATTTTTTTTTAAAATACCCAAAGTTTTTTCATTTTTCGAAATAAAAAAAATCGGCTCAATGAACTGTATAACGACGAGTTTATTTTATGATACTTTGGCGTCGCAACGCTGCTGCGTCTCTTAATACGAATCGTATCGAACGGGTTTTTTGTTTTTTTCCAATTCATCAGTGAATGATGATGTCATCAGAAGAGGATCATTGGTGGAATGGTAAAGGGAAATTAGATTTCTCCAAATGTTGCAATATTCATGAGTTCTCTATGAAGATGCAACGGTTAATGAAAAAAGCATTCTTCATGGGCGCTCAGAGGCGAAAATATCGAAACATTTTAGTAGTAAAACGATCAATGAATTTGCAGAAATTATTTCCCATAACTTACAATGTTAGGGCTGTCGATAACATGATACTTCTTGACTTTCTTCTTGCTTGCTTGTGCGGTGCTAACTTCTGTGGTGCTTACTATTGTGGTGCTTACTTCTGTGATGCTTCCTTCTGTGGTGCTTACTTCTGTGGTGCTTTTTTCTATGGTGCTTACTTCTGTGGTGGTGTTTAGTTCTATGGAAATAACACCTGAATTACAAATCGCTAGAAAAATTGACGGTAGATGAGAACGGGCAAATAAATTGCACGAATAATCATGTAAATGAGATCAACTTTTTTTTCTTGCAATTTAAACAATTAATTATTGCCCACTCAATCGATAATCGACGATGATAAATCACGAATAAAATTATTTAATCCGTTTTTTAGAAATTATGGATTCTCATCGTGTAATTATCATATTACTTACGGGGGGACGTGTCTCTTATGAGAATTTCTGGACCCTCAAGATTCTGATCGTAATCGGAACCGGATATTAGACTGATTCAAAAAAGCGACTATTTTTTGTTTTTCGAAGTAACACATGAAATACTTTCGGAAAGGTGAAAAAAGATGCCTGTTAAAATTAGAGCTCTTAATAAAAATATTTAGAGGTTCCTCATCGTATATTTTTATTTAAACAGAGGAAAAAAATTTCAAACTTTGACATTTTATATCTTGGCTTCAAGTCAATGCACCAAAATGAACGACACATATTCTCGTAGATAATCAATCAATCAAAGAATTTTATTTGCATAACTTGAGTCAAGTTTTTTACAAAACTTATACAATCCCAGCCAATAAAAATTTACGTTCCTTATAAATTCTCCCGCTTCCTCCATACCATTAATCCTAAATTTCTTATAACTATTACATCTTGCTCCACACCTCTTCAATCTCTCTGAAATACGCGCACATTCCTTTTTGTATCTTACCTCCTAACATATTAATAACTTCCCCACAAATCGCCACCTCATCCATTCCTTCCAACCACTCCTCCACACCTATTCTTGTTTTTTCGGACACCGACTCTTTACTTTTTCTGCATAACAATAAATGTTCTAACGTCTCAGCTTGCTCATTGCACATTCTACACATCCACTCGTTCTCTCCTTTCTTACCGGCTCTTCCTATATTCCCGCATCTTATCCTAGCCCAAATCTCTTTATCTCTGCCCTTTACATTTTCCTCCGACCAGTATCTCCAGGGCATGTTATCATTCTCCACAATAAACTTATATCTAAAATTGTACGTCGACGCCTTAATTTTATCCTCCTCCTCCTTCAAATATTCATACTTTAAAATTTCAAGTCCTATCTTTATTCTTGCTTCAATTTCTCTCACGTCTCTCCGTTCCCAAATCATCACAATTAAATCTTGCATGCACATTTCTCTTAATACAGCTAAAAAGTCCTTCCCCCACTTTGTCGGCATACGATTAACACACGCCCTTACATCCTCCATCAAACAAACTTTTGGCCATCTTTTTTCATTCATTCGTAATACCTCAACAATATATCTTAGCGCTCTTTCTCTTATAAGATACTTTAACGTGGGCACACCCAGTTCTCTTCGCCATATATAATTTGGTGTGTTCCTCTTAACTCCTAAAGCCATCTTACAATAACGACTTTGAATTCTTTCAAAAATACCTATCTCCCCCAAACCCCAAATTTCCACTCCATACATCGCACTCGCTCTAACTATAGAATTCAATAAATACAGTCTCTCCTCCATCACATCTCTACCAGCTCTCCTCCAAACACTCCACACCGCATTCATTGCTTTTTGCGTTTTTCCCGCAGTTTTTTTTCCATGCATCCAAATTGAATTTTTACACGTAAACCAGTAACCTAGATATTTAAAATTGTTTACAATCTGAACCTCTTCCCCTTTATAACTCCATTTCTCATCATCTTTTATCCTCCCCCCATTCCTAAATATCATTACTTTCGTTTTCTTTGCATTTACACTCATCATATTTTCTTCTGACCAACACTCCAAATCTTTTAAAATACTTTTTAAGCCATTGGCTGTCTCTGCAATTGCTGCCACATCATCCGCATATTTTATTGCAAAAATTTTTTCTTTTCCTATAACAACACCACCCTCCTTCTTCTTTTCCCACCTATCCTCCAAATCATCTATATAAAGATCAAACAAAATTGCGCTTAAAGCACATCCCTGCCTGACCCCCCTTTTTGTTCTGAAGCTTTCCGTAATTTTACCTCTCGCCTGCACTTCTGCTCTTGTTTCCTTATAAATACCTTTTATCGTTTCCAACATTCTACCTACAATTCCTTTCTCTTTCAATTTCAAAATCATTTTTTCTCTGTTTACTCTATCGAAAGCAGCCTTAAAATCTATGAAAGCAACGTAAAGTCTTCCGCCTTTCTCCTTCAATTTCTTATTTATCACAGCATTTAGTGTAAATATTTGGTCCCTTGTACCTCTACCCTTCCTGAAACCAGCCTGACTTTCCTTCAATTTACTATTTTTTTCAATCCACTTACTCAATCTAACCGTCATCATTTTAGTCAAGACTTTATATCCTATATTTAAAAGCGAGACCCCCCTATAATTTTCGGCATTTTCCCTATCCCCCTCCTTAAAAATTGGTACAATTCTCGCTGTTTCCCACCCTTTTGCTAAACTTCCTGTCCTCCAAATGTCATTTATCGCCTCTCTCAATTCTTCTCTCTGTTCTGATGGTAGCGCTTTTAAAAATTCTACCCCAATACCATCCTCCCCAGCAGCTTTTCCATTTTTCATGTCTTTCAATGCTGCTTCTAATTCTTTCATTGAAAACTCTTCATAAAAATCTCTATCTGCTCCCCAATCTTGTTCATTAACAACAAGCCCCCCATTATCCCAAATCTCAATATTTTCAGTCCCCCCACCCCCCTGTCCCACCTCGCCATTCAGCAATTTTTCAAAATGCTCCTTCCATTCCTTTTTCGAAATCTTCTCCCCAACCGTCCCTCTACGCTTGCTCCTAAAATTACTAATAGCTTTCCACCAATTAGACATATTTTTGGCTTTTCCTACTTGCTCGAAAATATCATTTCTCCATTTCTCTTTAGCCTCTTTTATCGTTAGCCTCATTTTTCTTCTTTCTACAACTAGATCAGACTTTAACTCTGCTTTTCTGAGTTTCGTAAATGCTTTCAATTTTATCCATACTTTCTCCCTTTGCTTTTTACAATCATCATTAAACCATCTTGGCAATTTTCTCGCACTCATACTCTTTACACAAGTTTTTAACAACCCCACTTTTTCCGCCGCTTTTAAAATTTTATCTTTAATTCCCTCCCACCCCCCTTTTTCGTTTTCAAAGCTTACATTCTTTTTCAATTCACTAATAAATTTCTCACCTTTTTCATCCTTCCAAACAAGCTTTTTAATTTTACATTCATCCTCTACATCCTCATTCACCCCTACTTGAACATTTTTTTCTTTTCCCCACATGCATAACATTAATGGCAGGTGATCAGATTCAATTCGGTTTATCACCTCCAACCTTTTGATCTCTGCCTGCCTCCCCCTGTCTAAGACTATTACGTAATCTAATACCGATCCACAACATTCTTCTCCGCCACCAACAAATGTTACTTTACCCTCCTTATCACCTTCTATTCTTCCGTTTAACACTTTCAAACCCAAGTCCTCACACATACTCAACAATTTTTTTCCTTCGGAATTCAATAACACATCTTGCGATTTTCTTATTTCGTAATTCGCATCATCCATATCATCCACAACCATCGCTTGTTCATTCCCAATCCTCGCATTCATATCACCTACAATCACAACTTTATCTCTTTTGGCAGCTTCCTCAAGTATTAAATCACTCAACACATTTTCGATTTTTCTCATGCCAACGTTATTATATACTGTTATTATAACTGTAGATTCACTTAACTTACAATTGCACAAAATTAACCCAAACTCCCATTCTCTTATATCCCAACCTCCCGCCCAATCTTTCTTTATACCTATTGCCTGCCCCCCCTTAGCTCTACCTTTTTTTACCCCTTTTTCTTTGAACGCTGCCTTAAAGCTCCAATTAAATTTCGAGCTCACACTTTGAACAATTTTACACTCATCCTTTTTTTCAATCCAAGTTTCTTGCAAAATCACAATGTCCGCTTTTTCTAAGAAATCCCACGCTTCACCGATTTTAAACATTCCCGCAACATTCCACAAAATCACTTTATAGTCCGTCATTTCACTATCTTTCTCCTCACTTTCTTCTATCGACTTCCTCGATGAATCTTCTCTCTTCTCTCTTCTTTCTTCCTCGACCTCATCTTCATTGTTGACTTTCACACCGCCAGGGCTGCCGCGACTCTCGAAAGGGCTGCTGCAAATCTCGAAAGGGTTGCCACCCTTTTCTCTCGTACCTTTGAAGCTCGATGCTCCCACTCCGGTCGTTCCATCTCCACCAGTCATCTCCGAGGTATATCTTCATGTAGCCTACTTTCGCCGATCTCCCAAGCCTGTTTTCATTCTCTGCGACCTCTCGAAGCCATCTTTGCACTTCTTTTTCCCTTGTAGTCAGATCATCCTTTAACCAGATGCTCGTCCCCTTCAGCACCCGCTTTCTGTTCAACAACTCCAGCTTTTCTTTCAGATCCTTATATCTTGCGACCACCAATCCTCCTCTCTCATACTTCGGCATCGCTTTTTCTCTGATATCCTGACCACATTTTTTAGCAATCTCGTCCAAAATCCTGTCCTTAGAGATTCCTATTTCCTCCGGAAAACGTAAGCATACATTGTTTCTCCTGTACTGCCTCTTTCGTTTCTCCTCTTTCGAATCCCATTCGCTTAGCGGTCTCGGCTTCCTCTCCATTAATCGTTTCAGAATTTCTTCTTCTCTCGGAGCCTTTCCTCTGAAGTCCTTTGCTTTTTCCGCTGACAGCACCAAAGTTGTATCGCTGATTGAATCAAGGCTGCATTCTCCGTCGTACGCAGCTCCTCCTGTCGTTGTTTTTTTTGGCCTTTCTCTTCTGTCCTTTTTCTGTCTTCCATTGATGACATCCTTAAGCATTCGCCGCTCCTCCTCCCACCGCTTTCTCTCGCGCACGGCACTCTCTTTCAGTTCTCTTACCGCGGTCTTCAGTTCTATCAACTCATTTCGGCTTTGCTCACACTCCTCGCAACATACGCCATTCTCCTCTTCCCAAACTTCATTCATTTTAATAAACTCCTCACGCAACCATATTTTTAAATCGTCTTCGGCCTCCTCATAAATCTTTTTCATCCTCATTTCACATCTTAATTTCGAACTTTTCTCATAGTCTTCAAAACGATTTCTTAGCTCTCCTCTCAATCTTGTCTCAGCTTTTCGCACTTCGATAAACCAGTGCTTTCCCAAACTGCACTCATCCTCGACACTCACAATGCGGTCGTAAAAATCGCCATCGGAACTTCCGTCTTCGTCCTCACTCGGATCATCAACGTCCTCGTCGTCTTTCTCCCGCACTTCTTCGCCGCGATGCACATTCTTCAAGGTCTCACCCTCACTCCGCTGATCCATCAGCGCATTCGTCACATCGGTGGGCGCCAACGATGTACCACCACCCTCCCCTACTTTTACGCTTTCATCAACACTCACAGGGGCCAAAAGCTCACTGCCGTCGGCTTGCACAACACCTATCTCACTATCGGGCTCTTGTCCTTCGATGTTACCGTTCTCCACGTTTTTTATCTCCTCACTCGCACAATCCTTTTCTCCATCCTTGAAGAGATTCCTTTTGATCGGTGTGCGACCCAGCTTGCTCTTTGTGACGAATCCCTCACTTGCGCAACCATATAACACACCACCTTTGGCCAGATAGCGATCTATTTTGCCGACAGATTTCCAAGCACTTTTGCCGGAAGTCTTCTTCGGCGGCCTTCCTCTGCCCTTTCTTACCGGTACGGCATCATGCTCCTTACCCGCAGCGCCATCCAACGTCCACGCGCCGATCTCAATAACATCAGCGTTCTTCCCGCCCTCCTCTGCCGTTTTCTCTGGGCCTTTCCCTCCTTTTTTCTTCTCATCTATATCTCCCATGCTTAACCTCAAAAAAATGTTCACTTCAGTTAAACACTCAACACTTCGGGTAGGCCTTCTCTTACGCAAGATTTTACTCTCGTACTCAAGCCACACCACCTCCTCCAACTTTTCTGCCACTTCTCACTCTGATTACTTCACTTTTTCACTATTTCTCAACAATACTTATATCCTTCCGTTAAACGCGTCTACTCGCCACGCTCTCCGAACCGGAAGTCCTTTTTGAATATCATTATTAAATAGTTAAACCCTTACTTGACACACCTCCACAGAATAACAAATTCTTATAAAAAATATACCATTTCATATTTTAACTTGCACATTTTTTTAGAACTTCTCAAAGGGTTACTTCCCAAGGTCATACAGGATTTATAGTAGAATAGCAAATTTAAATATTTATTCTGGAAAATTAAGGGCGACATTTGATGAAAAAAAAACTTTTTTTCAAGTAAAGATATGTTGTAATACTTTTTATTTAAACCAAATAATCATAAGCTTTACATCATAAAAGAACCTAAAAATGTTAATCAGTATGGAAGAACTTTGGGTACTTCAAATTAACGAAATTTAGGCCTGGGGTCTTCTATACCCCAGTGCGTCAACTAAAGGTTAAACGTCATTTAAGCCAATAAAAGAATGGAGAAAAATTTTGTTTGACTAGCATAACTCTTCAAGTCACAAAACTCTTCGCGAATTCTTCTAATTTCTGGATACAAAAATTTATATCAGGATCTCCTGGAAATTTCCCATTGTTGGACCGAATCAATAGAAGCCCGATGACGCAGGTAACCCGTGAAACGATTAAATGCGCCAAAAATTTGCGTTACGTAAAATCCGCATGAGCATTCATTCATCGCACAGACACACATATTGAAAACAGCGAAGGATACGCGTTATCTGTTGCACAAATAGCCTCAGGTTTTGACAAGCGTTGTATCGTCCCATACAAACGGACGTACGTGCGCCCCCATGCGAATATTTACCGCACAATTGCAACCGCTTGGGCCCGCGTATATTATCGATTCGTCCCTATCTCTCCTCTGCGTCCCCTCTGTGTGTAATCCGTGCAAATACCTTTGGAATACCCGAAGCATAATTCCGGTGGCTCTGGGCGACTCCTCTCGTTGGGACCGATACTGCCTGCATTTTTCATTCCATTGTAACATCGCACGTGTATCAATACTGGACATTTAACCCTTTGAGTCCATTACCCAATCACCCAACGCTATTGATAGGAGTGATCATGGATTCGTCGATGAACATTCAGCTGATTATTCGACGAACCCCATTCATATCTGCACCAACAGTTTTTTGAATTTATTTTTCAGTCTGCCCATGATGGATCGTCCGAATGTCTTCCATGTTGAACGTCGCCATGTTGAATTTTTCGATTTTGCAAGCGTTGCGTCGAGTTCAGGACAATCCGCGGTCGTTCGCGAATTTCTGGCCACCCTTCTGCATTGCATAATTAATATACGAGCGACGGGGTCTTCAGGAGGGGGATTTCGTGGCGTAGGCTCCCTCATGGCATATCCCGTCGTTGGTTATGGGGTTTGGATACTATATATATACTTGTTATACAGCGCATCGAGACAGAGAGGGTAATAATACTGCGCCGCATTCGCACCCCTCCATACGTCAATGTCTCAGCTCGATTCGAGGGTGATTCCAACTCCCCTTTCCTCTCTCGTTGTCTCTCTCGCTCCCTCATATTGCGTGTACCACATTATTCCCTATACGAAAGCCATGGAATCGTGAGTACGCGTGCCAAACTCTCCCGGACCCTTATCTCATTCGTATAGGAGAACATTTCTTTGTTCCCGCGTTTGGACGAGCAGAGGCGGAATGAAAATATTTGAGGGTCGATCCGAGGCAAGGTTTCTTACTACTTCTTAACGGTATACACACACTAATACCAACGGGAGACGGGGAAAAGTGGAAAAGGAAGAGTAAGAGGATGAGACATAGAAATGTCGAACAAAGAAGCCGAAGAGATGGGGAGGAAAAAAAAGGGAAACCGAGGCTGGTCCCGTGCCAAAAGGTGAATCCACCTCGCGCCCACTTCTTCTTTCCTCTCCGGAAGAAGCGAAACGAATTTTACAGATCCCAATTACTCGTAATCGTCTTTTCGCGAGCTCTGTTGCGTCCTAAGGCGCTTACACCCGGTAAGATGAAACTGGATTACGCGTAGTTGAAATCTTGGAAGAGACCTTCGAGGAGATGATTCGTCTCCTGGCTCATTTATGTATCGAAACTTTGACAAAGGGTCTACAATTTCCATATGGCAACTTTTTGACAAGATCTAAACAACAAATCCATTTGGAACGCATCATTACGCCTATTTTCGATACTACATATTTGTTTTGCTCGTTCACGTGTATGGAATCAATTGGAGCTTAACTTCTTCCTCCTAAGATATCTTACATGGTTTCCCTTTGACATTGAGTCCGGAGGAGCCAAGACCTTCCTCTCCACTTCGTTTGGATCCTCTTTCATTGTTCTGACGTTATTATTCTCCCCCCTTTTTTTTCTCAACAGATATTTCCCCTTCGCTATTGACTTCCGTTTCCGCGTGTCTCTCCTCGCGACGGGTAACAAAGGGGCGGTTTTGGCGGAGAATCGAAGACGCTTGTGTCGTTCGCAATAACTCTTGTCGGATCGCAGACAAAGACACACGCCACCATAGAAGCGATATCCATCCAGAAGCCGGAGGGTGTGTACCCCCATCGATTATTTTTCTACGCGCGAAGAAGCACCCTCGAGTACTTGGATGGGAGAGAGAAAAGGAAAAGGAGGTAGAATGGGGTTCAAGCTCTTTGTCTGAATTCGAGCCTTGGGGATGGGGGCAATGGGGGTCCGCAGTGGGTCACCAGGCTTGTGCCCATTTCCCCATACAACTGTGGCGCACTTTCATCTGCAATATACATACACACACTTTTTCCTTACACCTCCACCTCCCAGAGCATTTTTCTGAAAACGCTCGAAAGCTCAGGACTATCCTGAGTGGGAGGCCGAGAAAAACTTTAGCCGGAGCTTTTGTCCCGCTTTAACTATACAGAAAACACTGTAACACGCACTGAAGAAGCCATTACGGAGTTTTCCCTCTTTTCCATCGACCACACTCCCCCTTTCTTTGTGTGTATACATGGGGTTGAAAAAAAAAAGAAGAAGAAGGACCAGCGTGTCTTCCCAATAGCGCGAGGGTGCCCAGAGAGGCGACAAGGAGACCGCACCACTACTGTTTTTCCTTTATCTCTTCATCCGGTGCGAAAAGCACAGGATGTCCATAAATTCGCTTTGGTCTTTCGCCGATTTCGTTGTCCTCGTTCTATATAGACACGTATATGGGGCGTTTCACGTCAAATCGAATATCATTTAGCTATTGCATCTCCGATTTTCTTGATAGTTTTTTATGTTTTAGTATTGATTGAAAGAGATCTTCAAGATTTTTTTCATTTTTTTTGTCCAAGCGTTTTCAAGATATCGATTTTAAAAAAATTACTTTTTTTTAAAACGTTCATAAGTTTGAGAAAAAAAATAGATCTCATTGTTATCCCATTATCTACTTAGACTTAAAAA
>JABMBS010098042.1:0-10275 GCA_018491695.1 Lissonota sp. PSUC_FEM 10030012 | reverse complement strand
TTTTTTTGAATAATTATATATAGTCTAAAACCATGCTTATTTTTAAAAATCACGTGTACTTAAAATTTGACAAAAATATTTATTGGTTAAATTAGAAAACTGGTATATAATTAAAAAAATTTAATTTCATTCTTTTTTTGTTTAATAATAGATTGATTAAGTAATGAATCTTGAAATAAAACACAATTTTTAAACATCTTAGATAATACTTCAATTGTTTTCACTGACCGCGTCATAAATTAAATACTTCCTTCCAAACGATATTATCAATTTCATCTGCGATTTCAGAATGATTTTCAATATAAATTTCATTAGAATTTCTACATCTAGATAGAGCTACATATAATTGACCATGTGAAAATAAAGGACGTCTGATATATATTCCTATTTTATCTAAACTTTGACCTTGAGATTTGTTAATGGTAATTGCAAATGCCAAAACAACAGGAAATTGTCTCCGGTATAGAATAAATGGCAAAGAGGAAGACTCTCCAGTATCCAATATAACCCTTGGTATGAAAGCAAAATTACCGGCCTTTGTACCAGTTATTATTTGAACTTTAATATTGAAATTATATAAATGAACAATTTTCAGTCTTGTGCCATTACAAAGTCCATCATTTATACTCAGATTTCTAATAAGCATTACAACTGTGCCGACTTTTAAAACCAATTTATAAACAGGAAGTCCTGGAAATTTTAAAGAATTTAAATATTTTATCGGATTTCAATGCTAATGAGGGTGTGTCTATGTGCAACCCGATCGGGGCTCCCATTAGGATACTCTATCTCTCGCTTTTTCGTCCTATCTCACTCTGTCGTTGCTTCTAAGGATCATTGGAGAATCGAGAATATTGTGGGACGGTGGTTAGGTGCGTGCGTGAGAGTTAGAACCACCCAAAAGCGATCCTAATTACTGATTAGAAGGGCGAGTAACCTTATATATGTATATGCATGTCTGTGTGCGTGTCTGTATAGACACAAGGGTACGTGGATGGTAGAAAGGACGCCGAGATGAGATAGGGGGGCAAGCCCACACAGGTTCACCGTACTCGCGAGAGACCCAGAGTAGGGTTAACCTCACACTGTGTTCTTGATAGCTACCGCGATCCTATCCGACATCCTTCCTGGACGCAGAGGGAGTTGGTATGGCAGAGAGCTTAGGCTAACTGCATGATATACCTATATTTATCATCGGCGGAGGCGCCAAGACCGAGCGAATAATCGGTGACCTCGATTATCCTCGAATATCGGGAGAAACATAGATAGATAAATAGATAGAAGGAGGAAGAGAGAGAGAGAGAGAACAAGAGTAACGGTAATAAATATTTGCTGGATGGGCTTGTGTGTCGAATCAATTTAATCAAGAGAGTATCAAAGAACATTTTAGTACCGAAAAATTAAGTTGAGTTAAGTTGAGAGTATGGTGGAGTTAATCCACTTAATGAACCCAACTTATGGATTTTCCAACACCATAAATCTCAAAATCTTTTCGGATGTTCTTTTTTCCCCTGCACTTATCAGGATACAAGCAAAAGTTCGCAACTTCCTTTCTAACCAAGGATTGGCAGCCGTTTACACCCAAAGTCAGCTATATCGAAGTTCTATACATTCTAGCAAGTGAAGTATTACAGGGTCCTGGCAATGATTTAATCTGTGAGAAACGTTGCTGCAACATTATTTGGCATTTGAAATCATATTTCACTGAACCATGTACTGATGAATCGGGTTAAAGGGAATTTTCTTCCTAATTCCGTTGCTTGCAAACCACCAGGTGGTTTTTAGCGAAGACCTCTCGTTGGCTGGTTGCTCATAGACAAAAACAGACACGGTTTAGGTGGACTCCCGCTTATAGCGAAACGATACATTGCTGAGTGAAGGGAGGAGATCGAGGATACCCTTTTCCATCTCGTACAGCAGAAAGCGCGGAGGTTTCGGGACCACCTCGAGAAATGTATGTACAGACTGTGGTTTCGGTGACCGCAAGCTACTATACGTGAAATCCTGAGGCTGCTTGCCACCGATACCGCGTTACACTGCAGAAAGAGACAGAGAAATGTAGAGAGCTTAGCGGCTCAAACTTACCAAGCTCAAAGTCTCTCGCTCTTTCACGCTCGCTGTTTCTCTTTCGCTTTAGCTTCTGTTTCTCGTTCTCTTCCACTTTCTCTCTACCGGAAACCTTCTGTAACGAGCTTACTTCTCCAGTTGCGTTTACCATCGCAACCTAACCAGAAATGTACGACATTTTCAACAACCCTTGACCAGACACACATCGCATGTGTATATTTGCGAAAGGTCGGATTTTCATTCCAACGCTAATTTTCCAACCGGATTTCATCAACATCAAAAGAATTGTTTTTAAGCTCATGTAAATACGATGAATACCTGCACATTTGGCCAGGATTCCGACAGGGACGCAGAACGTATCCAACGATACACAAGAGGTTCAGCCTTCAGTAAAATTTTAGAATTATGTCAGGAGTAGGAATACATTTCACACGAGTGTCTGCAATTTTTTTCTACATTATACAATAAACAGAGCAATGGTCCATAAAATGTTTGTAAGTTGTCCTTTTTATAATTCTTCTAGTAAAAGTCTTCAATGACTTTGGTAAGCCGTCTAGAACTTCATCTCGAATCTGTCATCGCTTTTCGCAAGGGGATCTGAAATTCTTGTGTGTCCTCATTGGAATTCTCCCAATTCAACAAAAGGGATATGCTCCTTTTTTCATTCGCACAATCGTCCATCTCCTAAGCTCCGGATACGCCGAAGGAATAGAAAAGAAATCTACCTAGGTATAAGATAGTTAGGTTGGCATCGACGAGGGTGAGAAAAGTGGCTTTTGGCTAGGAATTGTGTGGCAAATCTCGGAAAAAAGGGGGATGTTCTCGTGAATGAACGGGGCTGCGAGGATGCGAGACCCACGGAGACAGAAGAGACTCGAAGAATAAAGAACGGAGTGAAAAGGAAGCAGGATTCGTGAGAGAAATGTTGGGCGAGTAAGATAGAGAGACCGAAAGCTTGAGAAGCTATATAGATTTTCGAGGCAAGAAGACGCAATCGTGTGGGATTAAACCTTCTCGATTGCTTCCAACTTCACGCGAGCGACGTTTCATTCTACCCTCGCCCCTTCGTTCTCCAGATCGACAACACAGTTGTCTTCGTCGTAGTCATCCATGAGGCTCATTCTTTTCCTCGCTCTTTACTTCTCCCAACGATTCCCCATCGTGTCTTCACCGGTGAAAAGACGTTTGATGGTATTGCTCGTGGATTTGAGAGAGCCCACTCGAGTAGATTCGCAGACCTTATACCGAGCACACTCGCTCACATCTCTATCTTTCTCCTCCTTCTTTCTCTCTGACACTCTCGTCCTCACGCCCCTTCTCTCTTGTGACATCTCTCTACGGCTCTTTCACGGGTACAAAGATCCTTCCTGGGTTAATTGGACATTTTTTATTGTCAATTTGTGATTGAGATTGAGGGGAGGTTCGGTTCTTTGTCGTTGGTCGCAGAGAATCCGCGATCAAGAGAATCTCTCAGCGGAATCCAACGGCAAAGAGGGAAAGAAGTGCGAAAATGACGGAGCGGGAGTGGTTGAGAAACGACGGTGACGATGGCCCTTTCTGACGATGAAGAAGAGGATGGTGAGCGTATCCTGAAATGATGCTTTGTCAGAGACGCATTAGAGCTCGCCTTTGTCCCTTATCGCAAGACACAAATGCGCAGCCTTCTTATTCTTCTCGTTCCTTGAAAGTTACCAAAGCATCGTTTGAATCTCTATACTTTTCGGTTCCACAACTCAAGGAAGATTGAAGAAGTGGCGCTCTCTGGTAACGTCATGACTCTTTCTGAAACCCTTTTTCTCAGTTGCTTGCTCAGCACTTCCTCAGTTGATAGCTGTGATTTAGTCGTTGTAGCTTGTAGCTTTCAATGAGGTTCAAAAACAGGAAGTGACGCCGAACGAGCTATTGCAGAGCGTAACCATGATACATCCAGCATCAGTTTCATACTTTCCGGTGTGCTTTCATCACTGAATCACCGCACGCTAGCACAATCTCGACAGATAAGCTTACAGGGTTGCAGGGATAAGCTTTATACGTCTCCCGTTTGGTCAGGAGGTGTAACCGCTTGACGAGGTTATCGTGTTCAATATTCCGTACTATCCGGCCAACTATTATCCACGGTCCTTGCCAAAGGCTAATATACTTTTCACGGTTTACTTATCATGCACCGGATTCACGGTGGCTTATGATACATCCACTTGCTAGGTACTTTCTTTCGATAGTTGGCTCATCCTTTCAATTCGCTATCTACAGCGAGGTACGGAGGAAAAACTTCAGGGAAGTTTTCCGGGAAGTACATAAAAGTCCACGAAATTTTCGTGAACCACAGGGACTCTGGGTCAGACGTTCTTTTGGCTTCGTGTTGAAGTAAGAAAAATGTTGGTTGGGCAGACGAGTTCACTTTGGCTATCAGAGGAAAAAAGAACCCTGTCTACTCAACTCTCCGAGCCAGTATCAGCTCTGTGTGTCCCTGTGTGTGTGTGTGTGTGTGTCGAGCGCTTCGGAGAACTTGCACAGAGAGGCAACGATGTATAAACGGCTCGTTGTTTCTGTTACCAAGAGCGAAAAAGCACGACGACGACGACGTCGAGCCTTCAGAACAGCACTCTCTCTATACCATTTCTCTGTTCTCCTCTTACTATTCGGTCTTGCTTGCTTGCGTCTTCTTGTGACATGCTCGCACGTAAAAAAAAGTTCTGAAATATTAAGCGCGCAATTACCAGGCCCATTCACCGTGTGATGCATCACTGAGATGCAGCTTGGGCGTTTATATCACAGGAGGGACAAAGAGAAAGAGAGAGAGAGAGAGAGAAAGAGAGAGATAAAGAGTTGTTTTACGCCAGAGGGTGGGAAAAAAGAGATGGACTTTGCGCATCCCCCCCTCTTTCTCTCTAGATTCAGTCCCTCCATCCTGGTAGTGTTTCTCTCTTACCCTATCTTGCACTCTATGCGCTCCAGACTCAATGCGATGATAAAAAGCCCGTGTATGCTAAAGATGAAAAGCTCTCTCGCCCAACTGCGGAAAAGATGGGGTATGTCCAGGTAAAAGTAAAACGTTTGCAAAAGAAAAACCGATGAAACAGGGCTGAGCTGTGTTGAGAAACAGCCAAAGTGGATAGACGAGACGAGAGGCTATAAAAAACAAAAAAAACGAATTCGCAACTGCAGCACATTGTTTTTTGTCAGCTGTCTGTCTCGCGTAAAATTTCGGAAGAACTTTTAGATATAAGTACTGCAAAAGCGTAAAGATCATCCGGGAACAATTTTTTATCGATACGCGTTCAAAAAAAGTGTCGTCAAGCTTAATATTTCGGTGGAAAAATCAAACTTTACTCGAAGACCAAGAAAATTAAAGAAAGTGACCGTTTATTCCACTTAAATTTATAACCCGTCTGAATGCGTGTGTCGCTGGATAAAGAGTCCCCAGGACATAACTCTGTCCAGCCATTACGTTGAACCAGGAAAGGAATGATGAGTCGTCAGATCTCGGTTGAAAAGAATGGCTACGACCAGCGTTCATACGTGCGCAGCGACAGCTGGAAATAAAGTTCCATAAATAGCTTGCTGCTGGGTAGTCATTCGTGGATGTCGTATTCGTCGAGATGGTAGGACCCAGCCCCGGAGGCTTGCGGTGCTTTCTCACTATGCCGAGGTATCACCTCGTCCTTGCAACGTAACACACATACGCAAGTACATCTATATGCAGGAGGCAGCATCCCGTGTACATGGCTGTACGTACACGACTCTGGATGGATATATACCTATGTATTATACAGCAGCCATTTCAGAGGCATCATGGTCTGAAAGGGTGGATGGGAGGCTGGTATGAAGGGTAGCGGGAAGAGGTGAAGTTGGAGGGTGAACCGAGTTTACGGGCTGCTCCATCACGCGAGAGCTTAGCTTATCTCAATGCAACAACGTAGTATCTGAGGCTTCCGTCTCCGGCGTGTGACTCTCGGCCTCGTTTCTCCTCCGCCTCGGTGCTTGGTAACCCTCTGATGCTATATACGGTAGCCTCGGTTATACTATTCGCTGTTCACACTGTCTCTGCCCTGCGTTCCCTTTGTCTCTCTCTCTTGCTCCTACTCGCATGTGTCCCTATGTATGTGTATCAGCCACCACTATGATTCTAGAATGCAGTTCTATCGTTCTTCATGCGGCTGAACTAGGGACTCGCCCCCAAACCCTTTACTCTAGGACTCTCTCTCTCTCTCTTTCGTTCTACGCTGAACTAATTCGCGGTCAAACCCGTGCGCGAACGGCTTCCTCGTTATCCAGCCACCGGCCCATTCTCCAGCGTCATCCTTCGTTCGTTGCTGTGTAGCGGTAGTTGTCGTACCAGCGGGGTCGCATGTATATGCTCGCACAGGTTTAGAAAGTTCTGTCGAAGATTAAGCGACGATTTATTGTCCGGCGAAGAGACAGTAGATTCCCGACCTCCTACCATGCTCCGAACTCAACCACCGCCATTCTACCCCTAGCCGTTTTAGCCTCTTCTCGCTCTCTCTCTCTCTCTCTCTCTCTCTCTCTCTCTCTCTCTCTCTCTGTCTCCTCCAACGGTTTGGAAACACACCGCTGGGGGAATCCCTCTTCCTCTCTATTCAGAAAATAGAACAATCCAGCTATCTCTCCCTCTCACTTTGGTCCAACCAGCCATTCCTCCTGCGTGAAGCTCTCCCGCCACTATCCTCCCATTGGTCGGGGGTTATGTGGTCGCTTTATGGTAGAGAGAGGACAACGTTTAATCGAGTGGTACAGCGATAACGTTTAGTACCGGGCAGTGACCGGTAGTCCTCGCCGTGATGGCGGCGGTAACGCTACATGTTGATGGTGTGTTGGTAAGGTCTCCATGTTCATTGGACTAACGCTGCGGTGCGCTGGAACATTCGGCATTAATAAGCGCCTTGTTACAGCGTCGGCTTCGAAAGAGAATGGATCGTTTTTGTACATCCCTAATCCTCACGTCGGTCACTTCTCCTACAGTCTCGAGGTGAATTTCCTCTTGAAGTCTCTCATGCTTGAAGGAGGAAGCTTTTCAAGCTCAACTCGTTGAGTAAAACGAGACCACTGGGTATTCCCTCTGGGGAACAACTCTGGTGTATGACCACACGATCTTAAGCCACACGGTCGGTTGACTTCCGGTCACAAGAGCATCAGAGCCACTCACGTGATACATCCCCGAGAGAACGTCACCCTTTTTCTCGCAGCTCTTTCTCGATTCTTGTCGCTTACTTCGTGTTTCAAGAACGTCTTGACTATGTGACGCGCCGCCGACACTTTATACGAGGTGTATTTTACCAATGTGCTATCCGTTTTCTTCTTCGTCTTCTTTTTCACAAATACATGTTCTTGATCCTCGTTTCTTATTCTCTCTCGCGCTTACCATTCATATATATATATATATATTTGGACTCGATCGCTTCATGGTCTACCGAAAAGCCACGACAAGTCCTGAAGGCTTGAGCCTTACATGTACACTCGACTCGTGTGCCCTCTTTCCAATGGGGCGTGTGATTCTTCCTCGAAAAGCACGAGCTGAAAGAGCCCAACTCGAGTATAGATACATTGCGAGATTGCCACGGACTGCACTCTACCACAGAATCGCTGCGATGCCTATATCTTGAAACCCTCAAACTCTCTCCATCTCTCATAGTATAGACAGAGGGCAAAAAAACGAGAGAGGTTACCACGAGGGCCTTAGGGAATAAAGCCGTATATTGCACGGTACGCTTACTCAGTGACGGCAACGTAAAGGACACGACGTGCTCTGCTACTGGACTCGCTAGACACTGGACGCCACTTACCCCGTGCAAACAGCTTCTTTTTTTCCCTCTTTCGAAAGTCCGAGCGCGAATGCCGTCCCCGCGAACTATATCACGGTTCAAGGGAAAGAACGAATATATACACGGCGCATGATACAAAAAGAAATTTCTACAAGGTACCGCGAATACCAGCACGAACGTTGTAATTGTGTGGACGTGTGTACACGAGGGAACATCCCCAACTCGAGGCCGGAATGAACCGAGTCTCACGTTTATAAAATGCATGGGATTTCGTGCTCTCCTCTAACTGAGGAACACCAAAGGTTAAAGTATTCGAGCAGCGCCCGAGTCAAACACCGTACATGTTCAAGCTTTTTAGCCGAAGACTTGTCCTTGAAAGCTTTGAAGGATAACACGAGGACAGCGGGAATGGCCAAAAGGCGAATGAAACAGGTCGATTCTCCGAATCTGCCGGATTCGCTGCGACCTCCAAGCTGCACGAAGATTGAGAAACCGTAGGGTTGAAATCGAGAAACAGAGGTTAGAAGGTCGAATAATGGAGAAAGGTTTCAGCTGGAGAGCTTAAAAGAGGTGAAACTACATGGCACAAAGTCCCAAAGTGTTTCGAGAAATATCACATGGCCAATGTAAGCCTCAAAGCTGTTTTTGTAAAAATATTTTTCACCATCTTCGCACCTCGACACTGTGAGAACGCGTCGAAAGGAAAAACAAGCCAGGAGTATGAGTATGGATTGACGAGGAGGCAACTATTGATACACAACCGTGCGGGCACACCTCTTTGTACATTTTTCAATTGCCTTGTGGAGGAAAATAAAACGACTTGACGCCTTCGAGCTCTGGATGTCGATTCTTCCGGGTACTTTTACAATCACCGGTAGATATTTTCTTTCTCTCCTTCGATATTCCACGCTCACAGAGGTAAGATAAAAAAAAAGGACGAGGTGATATGTATGAGATCCGGTGGTTTCATACGTATACTCTTCGTGCGAGATGCTCCGAGAAGGAAATAAAAAGTAGGAAGCTTGGATGTTGGAGTGTGAGAGTGCTGGTGGGATTCTTCGGGGAGGGTTAAAACGAAGAACGAGAAGGAGAGCTGAACACCCTGGGGAGCTGGTAGCTCGTTACGGCAGACGTAGCACTCCCTCTCCTACCTTCTCCCTCTCTCTTCTTCCCTCTTGGTTTCTATTCTCGCTTCGCCACAGTTTTTCCTTCTTTTTTTTCTCACTCTATCTTTCCTTTTGCCTCTCTCAGACTAGTTCTACCTCTCCCAGGCTCAGAGTACGCAAGTTTTCTATCTCCTTCGCGTGCCCTCACTCTCAGCCTCTTGCTACAAGTCTACCAGATATACACACATGCACACATAAACACAGATACATACACATATGCACAATCTTCCTTCGTGGCCCTCCAAGGCTTGCTCTTGAAGTGCAGCGGTCTGAATAATGTCCTAACCCCTCGTCGTCGTCGCCGTACTTCTTCGTTTCTATACCATCGTACCATGTGTATCCTTTACACGCATGTATACGTACACAGATACATTGTACGCAATATCAGGTATTTTTGGTGAGAAATATATAGCTGTACGGAGAGAGAAAGGGAGTGGGAGAGAGTTGGTAAGAGTCGCGCCCTGCTTTTGCTGCTTCGTACGTATCGCTACTCAGTAACAAGTGGGTATTATACGAGGCCAGTGCTACTGTTACTGGGGAGCTGTTGCCGACGTCAACTCTCTCACTCCTTCACTCTTTTTCCACATTCTATCGCACTCTCCAACTCACGTCCTCCCTCTATTTCCAACGAGCACGTGTCTCTGTCTTGTATGAGCCGTACGTCATCTCACCCTGGCACTCTCTTTCTCTCTTTCGCACACGCTCTCCCCCTTTTTCTTTCTCAGTGTATCCGCCACTGTGTTGGTAATAGTCTCGGTTAAGGGCTTCTTCCATTGCCAATGGCGATTACGTATTATGTCTCGAAAAGTGGCATCGTGAGGAAAAGAGAGGGAAAAAAGAATAGCCGACCGTGCTTCGCTATCAACCCCCTCCTTAACCACACGATTCAAGCGCTGAAACCTCCACCCGCACGAGAAACATTTTTCTCGACGTTCTTTCTCGACTATATCGTGGATTGTTACACCATCAGTGGACCAGAGAGCTAGAAGTCACGACGATAACTGACCAAAGAGATATAAAGGGAGGTGAGAAAAGAGAGAAGATCTTATATGTATATATATATGTAGTATATTCTTTTTTGGACAGATATACGAGAAAGATAAACGTTTCCGGAGACGGACTTTATCGGAACAATTCAAAGCTTGGACCTACTCACCGACACCTGCATGAGATTTATCATCGTACATTCGAGACACATACACGCTGGACACTTAAATGTCGAAAATATTGGTTATATACGTATATAATGTAATATATTACAT
>JABMBS010097931.1:0-10282 GCA_018491695.1 Lissonota sp. PSUC_FEM 10030012 | reverse complement strand
GAATAACAGTCGAACAATAATAATAATATCAATTTTTGCAACTCCCGAAAAGACTCGATCTTGTTTTTTTCATTACTTTGGAAACGGAGCTGCAATATTGAGCAGAGACGATCGTTCACGAAACAAAATCGAGAGCATAAGACAAAGTGCTATTGACAGAGATAGATAGATAGATGAAAGAAGAAAAAGAAAGGGCGAGAGAAAGCGGGTAAGAGAGTGAGAGAGAGAGCGATGGAGAAGGGAAGGGTTGCTGCTATGTGGTATTGCAAGGGAAGGACAGCAAGAACAGCTTTGGGCGTATATATAGGGCCAGCACAACAACAACATACCCTACTTCACTAACATCAATCTCGGCCTCTTGTTTCGAGTGGCGTTAATTCGCAACCCTTGTTCCCGAACGATTCACACTCTTCACTCGTGTATCGCATACAGAACACCCTATACCTACAATATAAAGTCACACGAAGGCTAAGAAAACCTGTGATCCGGATAGATGTCCATGTGTCAATCTTAACAAATACCTGAATCTAATCGAAAAGCAATTGACTCCTCTTCCTTTCTACCCTAAAATTCATCTACTTCCATCCAGACTCCTTTTGCTTGCCTCCCATTCACCCTCACTGTTTCTCCCATCCTATTTTTTTATTACCTACTACTACACCTACTAACTGCAGAGGTCAACCACTTAATCACTAGAACTCGATATAAGAGCACGTACGGCGTACATAGGTAGAGTGGGGAAAGCAATAAAACTCGCCCAATCGCTCTTATATCGAGGAGGTACTGTATTAGCTATCTTTGATCCTACAATTTACGAATAGGGATGTATAAGGTCATGCCGCTAGACACGCCGATATACGACCATCGAGTTTCGACAGTTAATGTGGTTAATTATTAATTAGGCAGAGCAAGCTCGTATTTCAAGCTGCGAAACGACCATCACACTACCTAAAATAATATTTGGTTTTGATTACCTTTTATGATGTTTGCACTATGTGGCAAATAAGCTGTGCTGCCATCAGACTAACTCAAATACATACCGCAAGTAAAACGCCAGTGAACCCGACGGCCACATAGGTTACGGCTGTAGAACTACTTTGTGTAACCTGCGCTATAACCGAACCCTCCTCAAAACATTCATTTCCCTTTAAACCCGTCCATGGATCAGCCCGCCTCCTTGCGCCTTGGATAAGAGTTTTATTTGTCTTTGGGCATCAGTTACGTTAGAGAGACCTACAACGGTTCACGTTGAATAAACTTTTTTATTCGCGCTCAGTGCTATAAATATCATTATTTACAACTGGAAAAACAGTAGTACACGGAAAGGTTAGTAACCAAACAGCTTAGTGCACTGAGCGCCAGATGAAAAGTTGGTTGCATCGACTGGATAGTTGGTTAGGTCAACTAATCAACCCCATTTTTTAGTTACAACAATAGATAGTTCGGCCACCTAACCAATCCTATTTTTTTATAACCACATCTAAATCGTTTTAAACGACTTAGTTATGGTAGTTACTAAGTACACTAGATAGTTGGTTAGATCAACTAAACAACTCTATTTTTTAGTTGCCACAACTAAGTCGTTCAAAACGATTTAGTTGTGGTAACTATTAACTACACTAGGTAGTTGGTTAGGTCAACTAACCAACCCTATTTTTTAGTTGCCACAACTAAGTCGTTCTAAACGACTTCGTTGTGGTAACTTCGATTGCAATTGCCAGAATCGAGGTTACAGTATAAACGACGTTCGCGTCTATACATTTATTAGTTTCTCGGGAATCCCTTTATAATTTAAGGGGGTGCATTTAGGGGCGTATTCTCGCTGGATGCAGTAGAAGCCTACATTGTAAATTTGGAGTGTTTGGTAAGTACGAGGGAGCACTTCCGTTAAGACGAAAGGGCTTGAGCCAACTACCTCTTGTACCCACACGTTCGCACATTTAGTGCCTACGATAGTCCAAGACGTTATCGTACGTCTTTCGATTTGAGCCTACCCACAGTTACCCCGATATACCCATTATATGTAGACAGATGGACCGATGGCTTATACAACCAAAACTTAAGTTCCCTGATTCGATACGTTGTTACCGTTTTGTTACCGGTTTTTTTTTTCCTATTACTAAACAACAGAAATTTTGATAGTTTTGATAAAACTATCTGTAACATCTCTGTCACAAAACCTCCCCACTACAGCTATCTCATTTAACAAACGTACCAGATTAAGTTTCCAGTTTACCAATTTGGTCGGTAACTTACCGACCTCGAAGCCTGCTCCAATAAAAATACACAGTCGCCCGGCGGTCGATAAGTTAGGGATCGCAGGATTTTCGATCCGGAGACTTGTAATCTGGGCTTATAAAATAGGAGAGCTGTTTGCTCGGAGATCTGTTTTGAATTAATTCTAAAAAAATGTCAGTAAAATGGCTAACAGCGGCTCGCACGTACCAAACTCCCCATTATTCAAGCAAACGCGAGCGGTTCACCTAAAACCGCGCGTACACATCATGAATGCCCCGCATGCTATGGGAAACCGTTTGAATTCAACATACCGAGATGGATAGATAGATATAAACGATGTATTATATATAGGGGAGAAAACGTGTGGAGGAATGTGTAGAGGATGACAGCCAGAATGAGCAAGAAACGGAGAGAGAGAGAGAGAGAGAGGAAGATTTGAGAATCGAGGATAGGGCTGTTGAGGCAGATTACAATGCTAGCTCGCACCCCTATCACCGTCAAGCTGTCGACGTCACTGATAAGAGACCAATGTGCTAAACGCATTGGGATCCATTTGAAAGCTTTCATCTCTCACCGGCGTAACTCTACCTACACCATTCCCATACTATTTTCTCCATTACTTATTTATACCAGTTATTTACCGACACTGGAGCTCATTTAGGGATTATTCTACTCAGTGATGTTAAAAAATCGAATTTTTTTTTTCCTTCAAGGGTTCCCTCTTGAGGGTATTTATTGGCACATGGCCACTTACCGTTTGAGGTGACCAGTGATGTGGCCATGTTCTAGTTTCATTGTTTCCAGCGATGCTCGGCTGACTGGCGAGAAAAACGACGCGCCTATCGGTACTTCCGGTCCCGGTGCCGGTAGTCGTCAGTAACGCGGTTCTCGCTCTTGATCCACTGACGCTTAACGTTGGCGATGTATCCATCTTATTATCTACGCAAAAACCAACAATAATACATTTTATTAATAGGCCTATACTGAATTTATTAATGGGCCAATACTATTTTAAGTCATAGGCCAATGCTGCATTCATTAATAAGCCAATACCATTCGTAACCATGGACGCGTATTGTTTTTATTTGGTGGCCAATACTTGTTAATAGGCCAATATTGCATTAGCTAATGGGTCAATACTATTTTTAGACGTGGGCCAATGTTGCATTCATTAATAAGCCAATACCATTCGTAACCATGGACGAGTATTGTTTTTATTTGGTGACCAATACTTATTAATGAGCCAATATTGCATTTACTAATGGGCCAATACTATTTTCAGTCATGGGCCAATATTGAATTCATTAATAAGCCAATACTATTCGTAACCCTGGGCCAGTATTGTTTTAATTTGGTGGTCAATACTTGTTGATGGGCCATTATTTCATTTACTAATCGGCCAATACTATTTTTATCCATGGGCCAGTATGTTTTCATTTGTTGACCTAAACTGATTAATGGGCCAATATTCTTAGTCATGGGCCAATGTTGTGTTCATTAATACGCCTATATCGTTCATTTCTCTAGGTATAATTAAAAATGTAAGCTTCGCTGGTGAAGCGAGTGGGTCAGGGTGAATAATATAAGGACTCGCCGCTTCATATACGCCACATGTGAGACGGCATTCTCAATAATCACGTTACTCGTTAACGAAATACTCACCCCTTTATCAAATTTCCACGCATCCGCGAGCCCCCTCAGCTGCGCTGTCAAACGTCAATTTTTATCGATCACTTCTTCAACTTTTTTCACTGTATTCCTACCGCTATCTTGATCTATACAGATTTTTACACATCCTAATTTTCAAGTGTTTTATTGTACGGAGTTTTTTGGAGTTTTTTAGATATACCGATTTTTTTGGACATTAAACAGACTTTGTTACTAAACAATATATCGTTGCAACTTTCAATTTCCAAAATATGGTTTCATTAGACTTGAGTAATTGTAAAATGTATTTCCTTGTCGTTTTGAAACTTCAGGCGCATTTTCTTCCGGCAAAACTTCACGCGTTTTTCACTACCGTCACTATTCGCATCATTTTTCGTTAAATTAGAAAATTAATAATTCCGTCACTTGTAATTCAATAAATACATCTATAAACGTTGTTGTTTGTACAATTGTTTTCAATGTAAAATTTTGCCTTGATGCGCTTTGCGCTTCTCTGATTAACATGTTATCAAGCGATTCACAAGTTTTGACTTAACAGGACGAAGTATGAGCGTTTGACCACGTTTTTTTCCATCGTTGTCTTTTTTTCTCGAATTTATTTTTTTCCAATTCTCCAGTTAAATGAGAGTCAATTTATCTCACAAAACCGATGCAATTCGCACGAAGACGGTTTCACAATTTCCGGTTTAACGAAACGGAGTATGAGCGTTCGACCACGTTCTTTCTCATCGCTGTACTTCTTTTTTCTCGAATTTCTTCTGAATTTCTTTTTTCCAATTCTCCAGTCGAATGAGACTTAATTTATCTCAGAAAACCGATGCAATTCGCACGATGACTGTTTCACAATTTCCGGTTCAACAGGACCAAGTATGAGCGTTCGACCACGTTTTTTCTCATCGTTGTCCAAATTTCTTTTCTTGAATTCTCCAGCTGAATGAGACTCAATTTATCTCACAAAACCGATACAATTCGCATGATGACTGTTTATTTTAGCGGGATAATGACGGTGTTCCATGATTATCCGTCATTCAGCGTCGATGAATGGTCGCGCGCGGAATTCACGAATTTTCCGCCCATCAGAGATCACCGATCCACTGATGCGAAAAGCATCGATAAGCGGAAGTAACTCGCCATTTTACGCTCGATAAACGACGGATAAGCGCGTTATGGAAGAAAGATTGTTGCAGATTATTTTGCGTCGTACAAATTTTCAATTTTACGCTCGTTATTGGTCGTCAGTGTCGCGCAATTTTTTAGGCTCAAATCGCAGAGGCCATCCGATGGGAATGCGCATCGTTTTTTTTCAATCGCATCAAGTGGTCGTCGCATCACGATTATTGTGTCATTGTTATCTTGTTGAAATAAATTTGGCAAAAATTGAAATTTTGTTACTCATTAGTCGAGAGAGTCTGGAGCGTCGCGTACGAAGACGCGCACGAGACTGAAGACCGGAAAATCTCGCGCTTTCGTAGTCACTCGAGAACGCTCGCCGATTCGAGAGCTCACGTGGTAAATCCTCGCGCATGCGACGATCCTGCTACGTCAGGTTTCACCCCGTCATTTTCCCTTCTCTGCCTCCCCCCTTCAGCCCTACGGAATTTACATTCCCTCTCGCTCAATTTTTCCTCCACCCTCCACCCCCAACCTTCTTTCGTCTCAACGCGCGGTCAGTCTCGCAAAACTAATCGGCCTAAACTGGCCTGTGCAAAGACAAATGCAACGAGGACGTTTTTTTCTCCATTTCCTATCTTCGCTGCCTTTTTTTTTTTACTTTTCTGGACTTTTCGGTGGGATTTTTAACGTTCCAACATCGATTTTTACAAATTTTTTAAAGCTTTCTCCATTTTTTTAACGATTTTTTGAGGTTTTTGAAAAATGGAACCAAAAATGAAGTAAAATGTTTTTTACGAAAATTCATAAAAATTGCAATTTTTTAAGAAAGTTATTAGTGGATTCGTGTTAAGGAAGCAAAAATATATCGATTTAAGGTTAAAACAAAAAAAAAATTTTTTAAATTATTTTTCTTGCTCTCCGGCTAAAATTGAATCTGTTTACTAAAATGACTGTTATTTTTTTTCTAGATGAGATTTCGACTTGAGTTTGCGCTTATTCTCTTTGTAATCGTTTAATCTTCAAAATGCCGCTTGGTTCATCAGATTCCGATCATTTGTCGATTTTTGACAGATTTTTAAAGTTCGACTATCGATTTATGCAAATTTTTTGAGCCATTCCATTTTGTTCGGCAATTTTCAAAATGCTCTAATTTTTACAAAAATTGAGATATCGACATGATCCAAACGGCATTCTCTAAATTAAGTTAAGACATTTGTGTATGACAAATAAATTTTAGAATTGGCCAAACCGAAGTAAAGTTAATAAATTAATTTTCATATACGAATTTCAAAATTGAAGGGCTTTATTCATTTGAAACTCGTGTCAATTGGGACTGTGCATACAGTGACTGAACGAGAGTAATAATTGTTTGGTATCAAAATCATTTCGGAAACATTCAGCTGTGCGGTATGAAGAAACATAAGGAAAACAAGAGATACAAGAGAAGTACAACGGCAGAACGAGTTGAATGAACGTGGTCGAGACAATTTGCGAATGAAAAAAGGATGAGTCACGAAGGGAACTCAGAGAAAGGAAGGAACAGAGAGCGAGAGAGCGCGAGGGAGAACTAGAGAGGGCGAGAGATAGACGAGAGTGAAAATGGGGAGGCTTTTCGTGCTTTTATGTGCTTTCTAGACGCTGTGGTTGTCCAGAAAAAGAAGTGGAACAATAGGCTTCTCTCTGCCATAGCATCGGCGGATCGGAATTGCAAAATGCGCCGTTGCCAAAGGAGTGGGAGAATACTATCGACGCTTTCAACGGAGAACAGTATTTTTATTCCGATTTCCAATGCCGCAAAAGCCCAGCAATTTCTTTGTCCTTTTATCATAGTCTCAATCAAGCTGCTTGCATACTCCTAATACACGACACTGTATCCCATCACTCTAAAAATCTTCGACACATGAAGCTCTATTACCTAATTGACTATTCCCTTTGGCTCTTACTTCCTAATTCATTTTTAAAAAAATTATAAACTCTAAAAATTAGAAAATTGGATTAAATCTCATTGGATTTAAAAAAAAAAACTTCTGCTAGTGCTGTAATAGTCTTGATAGCGGATTTCACCTTGTTTATAGTAGAGAAAATCTCTGGAATCGACGGTGCCACCGTTAGACAAAGACTCTTGATACTCTTTGTCGACGATAGCTGGCTTGGGAACGAAACTATCGATAAGGTAATGTGAAAGCCCTGAAAGCAAAGGAAATCGTTTCTCCAACTTTTTATCTCCGATGGTGGGCATTGTGCTTCCCACAATTTTTTTCGGTGCTCAATAATATCGATAAAAAGAGTATTTCTAGATGAAGAGCAACGGCCTACACCAGGCATAAGTATCCTAGTTACTTCATCTTCTTATGGCGGCCATTTTGGCCCCCTCCCCACCCCCAACCTTTCTCTGACATTAATTAATACGTGATTAAAAAAAAAACTCCGGATATTCAGCATTGACGATGATGAGTGATGACGGATATTTTGAACAATTTGAAAATTCCCGCGCAGTCCAAGCACCAAGTGTGAACTCCAGTGTGAAGTTGGCTGCGACTTACTGGCGCCGCATCAGTCCAGATAAAAGAGGTTATTTAATGTTTCTTGATCTAAAAGTACGTTCTTTCGATTCAACTTAAGGATTCAACTTAAGGATTCAACTTGAGGATTCAACTTGAGTATTTAACTTGAGGATTCAACTTGAGGATTCAACTTGAGGTATCAACTTGAGGATTCAACTTGAGGATTCAACTTGAGGATTCAACTTGAGAATTCAACTTTAGGATTCAACTTGAGGATTCGACTTGGGGATTCGACTTAAGCATTTTACTTAAGGATTCAACTTAAGGTTTGACTTGAGGATTCAAACTTGGGAATTCAACTTGAGGATTCAACTTAAGGATTCAACTTATGGTTTAACTTAAGGTTTAACTTAAGGATTCAACTTGAGGATTCGACTTGGGGATTCGACTTAAGCATTTAACTTAAGGATTCAACTTAAGGTTTGACTTGAGGATTCAACTTGAGGATTCAAACTTGATAATTCAACTTGAGGATTCAACTTAAGGTTTAACTCAAGGATTCAACTTAAGGTGGAAACTAAAGTTCTCTAATTGTGGGACGTGTTACCATGTCAATTTTCATCTGAAATCAAAAAGGTTTTGATTTTACATTATTAACTTATTTTTTAATTGAAAATGGAAATGAACTATCCGTTGCATAGACATGATATTCGAAAATGAAACTGTTTAGCCGCCACTTTGAGCTACTGGGCGATGTCATAATCCACGAACTTCGAATGCAACGACGAGCCAGAAGTGCACGCACAGCCGAGTGCAAGACAGAGCCAAGTCAGGGATTCTGCACGTGAGGGTTGAAGTCAGAACCCATGGGAAATCCCCAAGAAAAGATTCCCTCTTTTGCTCGCGAGGGAAAAGAATCATCTCTCGAGACAAGGAGGAAAATAGTCTCCGAATTGAGGCCTTACGTGCTCTCAGCAGCGCTAAAAAAGCTCCTCTGGAAAAAACCTATTCCGTAGGCATAAAAATAGAGATAAATAAAGAAGAATATTATCGTTTATGGATACTTTAGGTATAGAAATATTTATATTTCGCTGGATTTTTTCAACAATCAGCCGATGACTATTGAAGTCATGCGTATTGAAAAAAATTTGGCTTCACGGTCGGCATTGTATCTTTGGTAAATATTGATCGATTCGAAAAATTCGGTGAGATTCTTGTAATGCATACTCGTTGTTATAGTCTATCAAGCCAAATTTTTTAATTTAGAAAAATTAAGCAATTGACGGCAGTTTTAAAGAACGAATATGCGTTTGGCGACAACAATTGTATAATTAAATTTTTCATAGAAAATATTTGAATTATAATATCGAAAATTTGGCTCGATAGACTATGGAGAGAATAATCTCGAATATTTTAAACAAATGCTCATCAACAAATATTGAGTTATCATGCCGACCGTGTGTAAATGTATGAGGCAGTTATTTTCATGGTGAAACAAGACTTGGAATCGTTTCGCTCATGCAAATTTCGACCATCCTGCGACGTGGACGAATAACACTCTAGCAAATGCTGAAAAATTGCCGGCTTTAAATGTAGGAGTGTACCGGCTGCGATAGGTGAGTACGTCCAGAGCTTTTACAAAGCGGTAGGTGGCGGGCAGAGAATGCAAAGAGGGAGCATGACACTTTTCGATGTTTCAACTTTCTCCTATTAAGAACATCCTCGCACGATATGAAAGTCTTTTTAGCTTCCACTTTCTATTTCTTTCTCCCTGTCTCTCTTTATATATTTAAATTTCAATATTTGACAGAGTTATAACTATTTTAGTGACCCTTGAAAACCTTAAAATCAGATGCAAAAGTTAAATGATGTCCAATGTGGAGTGGAACGCCCCATATACGTGTTGATGGGAGTGAAGATGAGTTTTACAATGCCGTATCTGTCTATAACGCTTGCTGTGGTTATGAGAGCATCGATGCAGACGTAATAATAGAAGCGTGAATAAAAAGAACAGCGAGAAGAAAGCGCGTGGTGTCATAAAGGCTCGTGCTTCAATCGCGGTATGAAAGAACGCGGAGAAATATCCCTTTAAAAAGGAAAAATGAGAATTCAGCTACGATGAAACGGGAGGGCGCGGTAGCGTGAGATCGTGAGAGATGAAATGCGCGGGAAAGAAGGAGTCTAATGCCCCAAGTACTGTCGGGTAGTTTTTCGATGCCTCGGCCAACATCGCAACACAGATTGAGGTAGGAATTAGAAAACAGAGCAGATGGATGGAGAAAAAAAAATAAACGAGAGAAAATGAGAAAAACTGCACATATATTCATATTTTTATAGACATGTACACATAATCATGAAAAAGTTTCGGATATTGTCGCGGAATTTGACGCTTCCAATTTGCGAGGATCTATCGTGACATTTTGTGTGCCTTTCTGCTATTCGAATTCGAAATTAAAATTCCTATGTATTATATTTAATACCAGATATCCGGATATCGTGATTGTGATCAGAGAACGAGATGTCGGAGACTCAGTGATCGATCAGCATTCCAAGCTCTGTTGAAGATCTGTGCTGAAGAGGAGCGGACTTCCGGAAGATGAATTAGACAGCTCCTGTCGATAATAATATAAGGCGAATTTCTTGAACCCCCTTATAGATGAATTATTTTCCGCCGATCATAAATCCTCTAGCAATTGTTTCAGTAATTATGAAAAAAAATTAAGTGAAAAAAAATCTCTCATTCCAAATCCATAAAATTA
>JABMBS010097820.1:0-15807 GCA_018491695.1 Lissonota sp. PSUC_FEM 10030012 | reverse complement strand
TTTTTATTTTTTTTAAATAAAAATAACGAGAAAAACGGAGGTTTTTTCGATGTTGTCCAACGTAAGCGCGTTCGTCCGTCGTCGGACGTCGTTTGAATGACGCCTGTGCTTCTCTATCGGCTTACATCGTCCGATCTTACGCATGTCCATTGCGGGGGATTTCGCGGCGCTTCGTAATCTTCTCTCATGCTATGTCGCACTCGCGCTGTGAGAATTGGCCGACAGTCATTGTTACGAAGCACGATCATTGACAGTCCAACGGGGGATGAAATTCCATCGCAATGTTCGTCCGGAGCGCAGTTGCGGCGCCCGGCATCGTCCACCAACGACTGTGTGAGTCCCGAGGGTTTGTTGCACGGTGGGTGGGAAGGGGGTGGCGGGGCGGCAGAACGACGGGGGCAGGAGGGGGAGAGCTTTCTCTAATGATGGCTTTTTACCGCACCAACTGTTGCTTCGGAGCTTGCGGGATGCTTCGGCGCTTTGAATAGGCTGAATGCCTGAAAGGTTGTACGAGGCTTTTCCGCACGAACCTTTAAGTGTTTCACCCCTATCCCTTTGGACTTGGTGCCCAAAAAAGCTATTATATTTTAAGCGTAAACGAGCGCAAAAAAATAAATTGATTTTACTTTCAACGCTCCAGGTCCAATGTCGATGATGAGGGATGCAAAAAGGCTCACATGATGAGGTTGGTATAGTAGGAATCTGTTGACATTTGGAGCCTTGAATTAGTGAGTTGATGAAACTTGATGTAATTTCGCGAGTTTTGCTGAAACTGAACTGAAAAAGAAATAAAAAATATGAGAACATAAGATGTAACGAGCTATTGTCGTGTAATTCTTGGGGCTTGGATCTTTACAGTGCAAACAAATATAAATGCTAGGTACTCAATTTGTGCGAAATATCTTTTTTTGCACAAATTGTTTTTATAATATATGTATAGAATGTGCAAGTCGAATGATTTTTTGATATTTCTGCCATAATAAATTAATATTGAGACTACATTTTCTTTGTGTAAATCGTAATTGAACTTTTGAACGCGCCTTTCTCAATACTGTATTTTTCGAATTGGCTTTCAGATATTTCAAAACGTATCGAACACATTTTCGCTCAAATTTTTATCATGCAATCAGCGCATCTGCAATTCCCACTGAAACTAGAATATTTCTTATATCTGCCATAGTTTTTTTTCTTCGAGCTGAAAAGAGTAAAAAAAATGATTACACCTGAAACTTGTCTTTTAAAACCGCGCGAAAAATTCAATTTTTGATATTTCTGCTTAATTTTAATCCCAACGATCAGGTCTCAGGTCTACAGATTTAAATGACGTTTGATTTTTTCATTTCGTACCAGCGAAACCTCCAAAATCATGGCAACCATCGACCAAAACTATTTTTTTTTTACTCTCGAAAGTCGTCTAAACGGTGTAAAATCAATTAAATTTGTTATTTCGATTTTTGATCAAGTTCCGAGGGACTCTTAAAGTGTCAATAAATGTGTGTGGTAAAAATTGAAAGATATTTGTTTCCATGTTTCATTTAAGAACAAAAAAATTCCAAAAAAGTAGTATTTAAAAAAACTGTCACACGGCACGACCGCCTTCAAAGATTACATCCAGTTGAGAGAGACGAAAAAATCAATTTATTTGACAATATCTCAACAGAATATTTATTAAATTGCGAGTCTATCTGCTTTCGGGATCTGGTCCAAGCTAAAAAGAATACTATTCCCGGGTTAATGGATTATCAAAGATTGATTCGAGATCATAGCTCTGGATAAAAAAAAGCGTTGTTTTTCGAGATATAAAATCCATTTCGGGAGGATCATTCACGTGTGCTGCATAGAAACCGATTAAAATCTTATCGTTTCCTTTGACCAGATCAAACTAGATGGTGTCTTTTTCTTCTTACAATCAAAGTTAGTTAGATGATGTGCACTCTATCTAGTCGATAGTGGGCCCCGAGACGGAAGCGAAGAATCTCGAGGAGTGCAAATAAAAAAAAAGTAAGCAAGAAACACGCCAACGCGCAGTTGACGATATTCTCGTAAAGTGGGTTCCTGGTTAGATTTCTTCGAACGATTCTTCTCTTATCTATCGTAAATATTGACGATCATCGATTGGGCCCTCTCCACATTGGCTCCTTGTAAACATTATACAGAGAGACTCGTTGCTCAAGGCAGAATTGTCAATCGACGAACTTTAAACGTGAACGCGCGGAGTTAAATCCAAGGGTCGTACTCGTTAAAAATTATTCCCCGCTATTCGGAGATTGGTTCTCGATAAGATTCGAAATGATAAATTCATATTTGTGACATTTCTTACGACGCTGATCGTGAGAATAAAACGATAAAATGACGAGATGATCGATATTACTTGTTGCGTAATATTAAAAAGTTTTTTATAGAGTGATATTTATAAAAAAAATAATAATCTAGATTAAACAAAATCTACTCGCGACTTTGAATAAACCTCGACAAAATTAGAGGAACAAAGATAGAACGGAGATTTTTGCAATTATCGACAGACACGCTTATCACAAATTCTTATTTACCAGAAGAATAATTATGAATTTTCTTTTTTAAAGCATTAGCTATACTGTTTTTTTCTTCGTATAATTTTTATTTGGATTTTATTTGTTTATTGCGTCGATTATGTTTGTCTATGAGGGAAAGGAGAGCCGTGTCCACCGAGGGAAGTCTCGAGTGACCAAAAAGTCTTTATGAAGTTTTCAACTCCAAGTACCGGTTTATAGCGTGAGAAAAGTTGTTTGATTGTTGAGCCATTTATTCAACGTAGTTAGAGCAAAAAGAAGGATGACGGAAAAATCGCTGAGTACGTTGATCCTGTCTGCGAAGGTGAGACAGGATCAGTTCAATCACACCGATACCGAATAATTTTTATCTTTCCCTTTTTTCGTTGATCATTATACGCTCTAGTTTATTGCCCTTCAGCAATTATGGTTCTTCTTTGTCGTGCAAAGTTAAATTCATTGAATTGAAATCACGTGGAATAATTAAAAAATATAATAAAGGGAGAATCTCGACGATGTCAAAATTGGCAAATCATGAGAAAATATTAAAGTATGCGACCTATTCCAGGAAATTTGAGTCGAATGTATCGCACATTCCACCAATTCTGGGGGAAGGATTGTGCGCCTATTTTTCTTTTTTCAAAACCCAGGCTCAATTGGGTTTTATAACTACATGGAAATTTTTTATCTGATATAAGAAGACAATATATGGATGGACGAGAAATTTTGAGACCCGCGGCCAAAACCTGTCCCGCTTCCCGTGGAATACCCCATATATATAAATGACGAAAAAAAATGGATATATGAAATATACTTTAGCATACATTTTATTTTCATATGAAATCAATATGCAAGTTTGCAATAGGAAGTGAGTAAAAAATTGGTATCGATACTTGACTGGAAAAGGTTATTAGAAAATAGCAGAACTCAAAAATGTATACGGAAAAAACGACTTAATTAGTTGATTCAACGAATTTCTCGTTTGTCGTTTATGGTTTATCGTATTTCTCGTTTATCGTAAGATTTTTTTTCAAAGAAATCTTTTGAGTCAGGCAAGATTTGATTTGACAAACATTTTACAACCCATTTGACAAGCCTAACAAATTACAAGTCTCCGGCTTGTCGGCTTGGACGGTAATTTACCGACGTTGGAGCCCATCGAAAAAGCACAAAATCGCCCTGCAGTCGGTGCGGGTAAGCTATCGCACCGATTTTGTGGTAGCGATGTTGTACGGTAGACATGTTCATATTGTTTTTTCTATAAACCAAAAGTTTTTAATAAAAATTCTCTAGATTTTTCCAATGAAGAATTTCTTAACGTCGAGGAGGGAAATTCCTGCAAATGGATGAAATGTTCAAAGAACTAACATTTATTAATAACTACAAAACTTTGGTCGTGCGCTATTCGATTTTTTTGCAATTGAGCTTCGACCATTCGGAGGCTAAAAAACAAAACAAAACACAGAACAAAGCTCGCATCGAGCAGATATTTCATTCGTTTGATATCAAAATCAAAGCTCACGAGCGAGTGACGCATTTTTTTCTCCGGCCGGATTATTTTCGATGTTTTTCGTTTTTGTACTCCTCTCGGTATTTATTTCAACGGTGTAACAGCGAAAATGCTCTCGATTACTGTGATTCTTTTTATTATGGCAAGGGTAGCGGATAATTTCGTATGTCACCTTCACCGAGAAGAAAACTCATTACGTCTCTCATCGTCAGATGATAAATCGTGTCGTTGACCTGACTCGCAATGTAGTCCTGAATCGGGGGTAAAATCTCTGGTTTTATTATCTCGACAGCTTGGGGTGTCAAATCTTGAAATACCTGCAAAAATGCATTTTTGTTAACACCACCATAATCCTTCACTGGAAGCACATTGATATATTTATGTTTTATTTCTTCTTTTATGCCTCGGAATGCGTTCAAAATTGAGCTTACTTCTGTCATGATGGAACCAATTTTATCACCACCCATGAAATTCTCGAGTTTGAGACTTATCGAGTCCATCGAGAAGTCAAGATCAAAGCTCTTCATGTACATTCCACGGGAATAACCGAGAACGGTTTTGAAGTAAATCTGGAAGTCGGATGCTTTTGCCATGAACAGACCGGAACCGTGAAGCGGAAACATGTCGCCGATTATACCGGTTATGTTGTAATAACCGTTAGCTTGTACAGTTGAGATTGACAAATTGACGGTGATCGTGGGCCCGATGAGAGAGAGCCTGGCTCTGTCGACGTCGAAGCTTGACAATCGATCGATCGTCACATCGTCGAGATACAGCGTTACACTGAAGAAAAGCAAAAGGAACAAAAATGTCAATCGATAAATAATAAATAATAGAATAGAAAGTGATAAAATAATAATAATATTATATTTTCCCTTTTAACACGGTTTATGAGGTACAGATAAATCCAAGCCGATACAAAAATGACACCAAAATAATGAGAATAAAAATACCCTCGTTCTGATTTTTTCTTTCTCGATAATATACACAAAATTGGGTTATCAAAAAGAAGATAATCCGTAAGGTGTTGAATTAGTAGAATAACACCGGCTATTTTTTTTACCCTTTGCAAAGTGCTATTTTTACTAGAAAAATGTGTTATTATTAACACTGCATTTTTTAACCACTCACACTTTCGCAGTTAACACCGCAGATTTTTTACAGTGAAAAAATGTCTTTATTCTTGGTGAGAACCTCATTGCAGCTAATTGATAAAGTTAAACAATTATCGTCAATGTCAATGTAATTTTTTTCCATTCAAAACAGCAATTGAAATATCTAGTGCCAGTCTTACTCCACTTAAGCATTGCTTTGGATCTTTGATGCTTTTAATTTTCATTCCTCCGGCCTCCATTTTGCCCCTTACGAAAAAGCGATGAGACGTAAGGATATTCGGGTGATTTGTACGAGACTTCTCACATAACATATATCTATATATACATATATAGATAGGACAGGGTGAAATCGCGGGTTTTTGAGAGAGAGAGAGAGCTCCGGAGTGTTTGCGAGCCGCTCGAAAGCTCTCTCGGCTCGACGGAGTGCCGTGAAGTATATATACGGATGGAAGGCTGAAATGCAGATTCCTCTGGGGCGCGACGACTCTCGAGGTCCTCCGTCTCCATCATCTCCCTTTCCTCCATACCCTCTGGTAACACCGTCCGTTGCTCTTGGTGCGGCTTTTCCATCGTCGTCGTCATCGTCGTTGCTGCTACCAACTCTCGTTCGTTCGTTCAGGCGCGACTAGCCGCCTTAACTCTCGCGCTTCGCTGCCTGCTCTTGCTCCCACGCTCTCACGCCTCCGCAAACCCAGACGTACAAACCTCTTTCATTCAATATATATACATACATATGTACTCAGCATTCGTGGGTCCGAGCATCCCCCGTTCGTCCAACGATATGCCGGTAGAATTTCGTTCCGAGTTACACTCGAGTCTCTATCTTGCACTCTCTCAACCTTCCATTCCTCCTCATTCTCCCTCTATATACTTCACGTTGTGAAAGTAGTCAGATAGGCTTATACCTTTTGCGCTGTTCGCGACGGCAGCTTTTACGGATTTACACAATGCTTAGATTTACTCTGCGAGCACACCTACCCTGTCATCCTCTTTTTTTTTTCTCTATCCGTCTTTGTGCTTCCCAAGGATGAGGAAGCGAAAGATTGCGAGGGATTTCGAGAAATTCTGGCGACGCCAAGTGCATCTCTCGCTTCTCATCTTATTTTTCCTTATCTTCGAGATTCAGGGTGTGTTCCGGAATTTTCAGTAATATATCCCACAATTTTTCCCTCTGTATCTCAACTGAAGGGACCTCTCCAGTTTCGTTTTCTTCCTCAACGAATCTCGATTATTCGGCTCTGCATACTTCGAGACACGTTGTACCGGCGTATATCCTCGTGTGGATATTATAATTTCCGCAGCGGAGAAATAGCGAAGAAAAATGTGTGTGTTTTCCGTAGAGGAAGGATGCGAGTGTGTGTTTCACATGAATGCACACGCGTCGCATAGGTGGCTCCCAAAAGCTTCATGGACAAACCCCCTCGTCTAATAATTCATTTTATGGAAATTCTTCGGTCCTCTCGCCGCTTTCCAATCTGCACACGAGCTTTCGGTGAGGAGCAAAAAGGGGGAAGGGAGTCAACATATTTTCCCCAAAATTTAGCATGTCCGATTTCACGCCGATAAATCAAACTGACCGCCGTGTGCGACACACTGCCAGAGAACGCACAGACCGAATATATCTTCATCCCCGTGTCCAGATAATATACTTTCCTGCGTATAAATACATATATATTTTCGTAATACGGTGTACGATGGAATTTTTCCAACAGACACCCCGAATTCTTCGCTGGCCCTTCGTTCTTTTTCATCTCCCTATATTTTTTCTTTATTCCGCGAGATTCTGCTGGTCAAAATTCTAATGTATCTCCGTAGAGGAGAACAAATTATGGAGAATGGTATGTATGCAGAGATGGACAAACAATATAGATACGAGATTCCTATTAACTTGATCCTCGTGCCTATCTCGTTTACACGTGTGCGAGGAAAAATAAACAAGGCGTGTGTGCGTATAGTCTCGCGCGTGATTTTCTTCACCCTTCGGAGATGTGCTTGGGTGTCACTCGCGTGTAAAACTCGTTCGACGCCCGTTTGTCGCTTTACGAACGAGGATGATGTGAGAAAGCGGTAACGCGTCCGACGAGGAAAAAAAAGTCCTCCTTTTCTTCTCCATCTTCTTCCTCTTCTTATATATTCTTCGTCGACCTCCCACTTCTACGAAGTGAATAAAAATCATGGAATATGTTGCATATAAAGTGAGTGAAAAACAGACGGAGATGATGAATTGCTCGATGGTAACGTAAGAGGGTGAGAAGATAACGCCCAGCGCCATCAATCACGGTCCATGGCCGGCAATGACGCGGCCTCTTTACTCCCTCTTAGCTATTTTCTCTCACTCTAACCACCCTCTTGCTTTTCCTCGCCTCACAATCTTTAATATTCGCAAGCACACAGCGTCCGGATATTGTAGACAGCATTATCTACTTTTAGTCTTTACCACATTATGCTATTCGCCACCTCTTTCGACTATCCTTCATACATTCTGTTTTCATGTTTCAAAAAAATGCTTGTCAATTTTTTGGAGTCAAAATTCTTTTCAACAATTTTCTAAGGAAATCATTTTGAAAAGCTGCCAGCTGTCAATGCTAATTTCCGCGTCGTGCTCACTATTCCATCAGTCAAAATATAACAGCACCTTCTTGTGTCATTGCCTGGAGGACATGTTGTTAGGATACACGTTGGTACGCCATTTTGTGTATGTGCACTCGTATTAGCCGAAGGATTATCAGAGCGATAAGAAAGTGGTGTGGTCGAGTCGAGGGTTGCGGCGTGACGGTTACAGTCACGGTTACGCACACCCCTCCTCGCAATAAGGCATAGAAGCAGCCGTATATATTTATATATATATATAGCCAGAAGAGTAGAAGGAGCGCATCTGACGGTGCGACGCGCGGTGTTGTTAGCCCCGCAGTGGCCAGCTCTTAAGATCCTATCACGGAGGTCACGGTGCTTATGCTCCTGGCCGCTAACATATTTTTAAGTACCGCGTACAGGCTCTTGGGTTCAGAATGTACACCGTTCACGCACTCACACACGCGCATACACACATACGGACGCCCATACACTTTCACACTTTAAAACGCCGCTCCGAGCGCCCAGTACAACGACCAAGACTCATTCGCACGCACGCTGCATTTGGGTTTTATTGCCGGTAGGATGACAGGCTTGCCTGGAGAGAGAGATGGCACCTGCCGTGCAAGGTGTTCCCAAAGTTCTTCTCCTTTCATCTCTCTCTCTCTTTCTCTCTTTCACCTTCAAGCATCTTAACCTTCCTTATTCCCTCAGGCTGTTTCTTCCCGCGCTTAGGTGGCCGCGAATATCCGGGACCACCTAAGCCATCTTGATACGAGGTCCTCCGCCTCCTTCTTCTCATCGGCGTTTTTTATTTGACCCTGTAAACGAGGCTTGATCGACTGTCGCGTTCCGAGTGTGTCGTAACTCATCGTCTTCATTATGCCAGTATATCTTTTCTTTCATTTCCATTTCACGAATATTACTCGTTAAGTTAGGCACTTAACACTGATGAGAATAACCGTAACGAGTTGCCTCAATCATCGAGATGAGGGATGTTTTTCCCATGCCCGTACTATCAAACGTCAGGCGCGATCAAGTTTGATTATAGCTGTAGAAGGAAGTATTCTTATTTGGTAACAAGAAGAGGAAGAAGTTCTTGAGTCGGCTGATGGTCGTATATAAGCCAGAAGCTTCGACACCCCACTTCAGTCAGCTTAGCTAATCGCGGTTGTCATGCATTCCTTGTTCGACCATAACGAGCCTAGTTTGCCGCTCTGATCAAGCCATTAGCGATGAAGCGATTATCCTCACGCTAGATCACACACTGAGCTTCTCAATATTATTATATTTCATTGAAATGTTCGATCACCTCAGTTGTGAGCGAGAAAGGAACAGAGTAAGGGAGAAAGAGAGAGAGACAGAGAGAGACCATTCGGCTGATCATGCGATACAGAAAGCATGGCACGCGTCCGCGCGCGCAGGTGAATGTCTTGAGTGCAGGTGAAACGAAGGATCGGCAAGGATCTCACGAGGAAGGACGCCCGAGAGAGTTCGCTCGGGGCACACAAACGCACACACTCTCGCCCTTTCACTCTCACATTCGCTCTATCTCTCACACACTCGTTGTTCAAGAGAGGATCGGACTCGCGCGATCGCGAGTATCCCGCGCCCAAGATCCAAACCGAACTATATCTTTGGCGTGTATACTCGCACCTGCGACTTTACGTCAGTTACAAACAAACAAGATACATTATATGCCCACCTTGCTCCGGCTCATCGCACGATATGGGAAAACTTGGGTCGCGTCGTTGCTCTCGTCGTTCGTTCGGTCGAAACAACTGCGAAATTGGCCTTGTCAGGGGTTGTTGATTCAATATATTTCCCCTACTGATGTATCTGGCATTGTCGTCGTTAAGCTGTACCGGTAATGTACAGTGTATCAAACCGAATGTTGCGTATACGGGTCATTTGTATATGCGCGAGTATCACAAGCGACCGAGAGACCCTATAAGCAGCTGACCCTTTTTTTATATGGAATAATGTGTTGATCGTTATAATTCATTACCCGTATCGAAGAGATGTTGCGAAAAGAAGAACGAATTCAAGAAACGTACGTACCACCATACGTCGTCTTTGAACTTTTTGAACAGCATGAATCTTTTTGAGCGATGAGAAAACCCGCGCGGGCGATGCGAATTCCAGTGGATTTCTACCTTATCCTTGGGGATGAACCTCGAACTCCGAGCGAGAAAGCTCGCTGTGGTGATGTACGCTTGGTCGGGTGGTTAGCCGAAACGTAGCGCATGCTCCGGATAAGGCAGTGGGTGCGCGATATCCGTGGAAACCTTGCGGGCAAAAGCTCCTTCGTGCGAGCTTCTCGACGGAGCTTTTGGCCCATGGCTTTTCAGTGAGTAGCGCCTTGCCTTGGCGACTTCCGGCAGTTGGCCCGACCCGGAACCAATAGTTCTCAAATTCTCCGTGGGATTTCTCCTTTATCGGTCGCTCTCGCACACTATCTCCAGCGTTCTTCGTTTCCTCGACCCCGCGGAATCGTATCTCTGATGCGCGCTTGAGTCCGTTCGATCGTTCACTCTCTTTGTCACGTAACCCCGGGAACTGCCTCCCTCTCACACGTTCGTGGTCTACGTCTGTTGTCGTGAACGCTTTTTTTTCATTCGTATATGAAACATACCATGCGAATGTCCACTGACGAATTGATGGTCCCCGTTCCGATCTCTCGGACGGACGCAATATCCGTGCGTGAGAGACCGTGTCCATTTACACGTCACAGACACACACAGAAATGAGTACCTGCAGCAGTCACACCAATTAATCGCGTACGGTGGATCACTATCGTTCTGGCAGATCTTTTTGCAGTCACGTGTTACGACTCGCTGAGCTCCGTGCTTCCGAAACCCTATTATCCCCACTTTTCCGGTGAAACGAGTCTCTCGCTACACCTATAATAATTGCAATCGCTCTACATGCGCGCCGAGAAACCGACAGAGTCCTTGCTGAGTCAATTTTTGCCATTTCCCTTTCTCGATCCGTTCGTTTTCCCGGAATAAGAAAAAGCCAGAAGATCGAAAAAGCGGTAAACGCTCGAGAGCGATATCGCGCAATGGGAATCTGCAACGAGCAATAGAGATCGCTTATCGTCTGACGCATTGATCGCTAGATGTTTATACGAGGGTGAGCGCTCTGAGAATTGAAAGAATCGCACACTCTCGTTACGTCGAGTGGATATCGAAACTTTCTTCGATATACCGTTGGACATGTTGCCGTGATTATTCTGGCAAATACCTGTTATCGCTCGTTTATACAAGTTCAATCAGCCACATACCATTCAAGCTTATACATTTATTCCATTGATGTTCTCGTCCGTTCGCGAAAATTTAACGTGATAACCCAACGTCAGGAATACATTTTATGCTGATAACAATCTGAAAGAGCGATCATGATGTACCTACATATGGTAATGATCGTACGATGATTGGGTAAACCTGACGTGGTTATCAAGTAAAGACTGTCGGATGGTTTTGTCATTGAGATTAAAATTTGTGATAGACTGTGGCAGGTTTCGGATGGAGTTGTATGGGAATATAATCCGGAATTAATGTGGGACGTCGCAGACCGAGGTCACTGGAAATTTGGAATCAAACTTTATTAATAAAACTTCAAGCATTGCATTCGTATGTAACAATGATACAAAAATGAAAGTACATGTTCCATTTTGACAAACGCTTCAACTATATATATTTTGCATAATTTTAATGTTGTTTTTGCAAGAGTGATTTTGGATAGAGTTGGTGAGCAAAGCTGAACGACGAACAAAGTGGAGGCGAAAAGTTGAAGATGCGATGAACAGAAGCAACGATACTTTTGGTCCAGGTTCGCGTATACATGCCTCAAAGGCAGTATACGCGGCTGGCACCGGCGGTGATTGATTTTTGTCGTGCGGCTTTGCTTGTAGAGGGTCCCCCCTTATCCCACTATTCGCGATTCTGCGGACCCCGCGGTTGTGCGGCGAGCCTCGACGTCGGGCGTCGCGACGCCGTCCACCGATTGGCGGTTACCGTCCCCGAGGGGCGGCGCTAATCACCAGACCGTGCATGCCGGAGCTTCGTCAGTCTACTGCACTCGCTTCAAAAGCACTCTACCGTGTATCGGGACACACGCACACTCTTCCGTATCTTCCATCGTTCTTGCGTTTTCATACACATATTCACAGCGTATAAACGCATACAGCTACGTTGATCCCCAACCCCGTTTTTCCTCTCCTTCCACCATACACTATATATTCACGTCCCTCATTCTCCTCAGCTTCTCTCTGTTTTTACACTCTCCCATCTCTTCGTGTGTAACCACTTCTCTCTTCATCCTCCACCTTCTTCTCCTTCTCCTTTTCATCTCCTTCCGTTCCGCTGGTCGCCGTCGTCACCATTTCCAACGTCGTCCCATCTCCTCTTGAGTACACGTTCTCGTACGGGTGCAGGCAACAGGATGTTAACGAGGTTGAACCGCGCCGTGTACAGTCTGTTCCAATGAGTACTGGAATTAGAAACAAAATAAAAAAAATTAAATGAGTTTACATCAGAAAGCGTTTTTGTTTCGATTAATTAATAGGCATATCCAATAGAAATATTATTTTTCCATGGACTTGATGAATGCTTTGATATGACACTGAACGTGTAAAGAATATGCCTGTGTGTGAAAACAATTAGGGAATCATGTAAATCATGTTACTGTAATGAAAGAAAAAAATTAATTTTTCCAGGCCTCTATGAATTCTTCGACGGTACTGAAGGTGCAAATAGAACCTACTATTACGTTAATTTACTAGACTTACAAACAAAACAGAATAATTTGGAAAAATTTCGATCAACGAACCAAAAGGTCCAATAGATCATTATATTTCTGAGAACAAAAGGCATCGAGTAAACGAAAATTGTTGCGTCAACTGAGGGATAAAAAAAAATGTCTCGTCTCGGTGACATTCATGCTCTTCGAATCTTCGATCTACTTTGGCAACATGTAACGGACCATTGGACGTGAAATCTATCAAGGATTCAGAAGATTTGTGGATATCAACAATATATTTTGTGGCTGTATTAGCAAAGAAATTCTCAGAAGGGAGAACAGCGATAAATACAGCGGGAAAACAGCATTCGGTGGCAATGTAGTTGATAAAGGCCGATAAATCGCGAGTAAAATGGAGTGATAATATCGCAGTGAAACGGGCAATAGGAACAACAACGACGCGTCTCACGCGCGGTGGATGGCGGATGGCCGATGTGGTGGGGTTTGCGCGTTCGCTCTGGTAGGAAAAAGGGATATTGCGGAGAGGGGATACTGTGATACTGCTGCGAAGAACGGATCCAACTAGAGACTCTCTACTCGGTGATTCTCGGCGATGCTCGACAACGAGAATGAGAACGAGAACTACGTCGAGGAAGATGACGATGACGACGAAAACGACGACGACGACAACGACAACGGAGACGACGAGAACGACGACGGAGTCGGGGAGAAAGTGAGTGGGAGGAACCAATGGACATGCGCGGGTGTGCCGCGACACCACAGCCGCGACCTTCTGGCCACCTCCAGAAACAAAATGGCTACCATGACGCGCAAGCTCACCGACAGATGGCGACAGTGCCGTCAACCGCGAGAACCGAGTGTTCATATACATATCTACTGACATCGCACGCCTTGACTTCAATATTTTCTTCCAAAACTTCACTCTCGCTCATTCACCACTTGCTCGATATTTTTTTATTTTACAGCGTCTTCGGTGTATGTGTAATTTCAATGTCTCACCAACTGTCTTACCTTTTTTTTATGAGATCACATGCAAAGCTAATCTCCAAAGCGATAATAATAAGTACCCTCACAAAAAAATCAACTCAAAGTTTTATATGCTCTCACTTTACGATTTGTTATGGTTCAGATCCGTTTTAGCTGCTCGTATTTCCATATCGTAATATCTCGGCGAAGGCCCGGGCCTCGAACGCCATTCACGTGAACTTGAACGGTCTAATTTATATTCTGCGAATGCGTTAACATTGACCGTGGGCTCTTTGAAACGCTGTTTTTTTTCTTGTCTCTCATCCGTGTAACAGAGAAACGACGTGTGTCTGATCGATAAATCTGTTCGATCATCGCGGTGACTTTACTACTTCCGGCTCAATCGCCATTATATACCGAAACATTCACTGCTGATCACGGAGTTTCGTTGCTTCGCATAATATTTGAATGTTTTAATTGTGACATGAGGTTTTATAGCGTTGAAGGAAGAAGAGTTAAGTAACAGTTACATGTTTCCCATCGAGTTATAGTTGTGTTAAAATTTCGTGGTTGCGCCGTTCATGGGACATTGATTGGCGAGAGTTGCGGAGAGGCTGTCCGCCGGCTGTCGCGCACCGTCCGTGATCCTTCTCTCTTTCTCTCTTTTCTCGTTGACTATATGTATACTATATATATATATGGGCTGAATGTTTTTAGGACGGTAGATAGGGGGGACTCGTAGCACCTCATGCATATTCAACGGCACTCTCAACTCCTCCGTCACGGAGGGAAAGAACACCCCCTCCTCTCTCTATATATATCGAAGTCCCGACCACCCCCATACCCGTCGCAGTTCGACCCCCTTTCTGCCCCTATATCTCGCGACAGAGAAAGTGAGAGAGAGAATATAAGGGTGAAAATAGAAAGAGTAAGAGGCCGGCTGGTCGGATCGTTTGATACGGCAAAAGTACAGAGAGAGAGAGACAGAGCTTGCACGATCGTAGTGGTGCTCACGATTTTCTTTCGTGTGCCACACACACACCCTTTTTCACGATTTTCACCCTCCCAATGCACAGGCCTTTCTCTCGTTTTACCGAACGACGTTAAAGTATGACGTTTCAAGGGACAAACACACATACACAGACGAGATAAGATCTCGTCGATCCTACGAGAGGTGATATCCGACAGAGGGACGTGAAATGAGTCAAATGACTTGCCAAGATAGACAAGTGGAGTTGCGGCCCCGATTTACAAAACACATATAGGTCTATGTGTATTTGTTACAGTGTGTTACAGTAGGTTGTTCCGAGCGTGCGACCCGGTCGTTTGTTATCGGAAGGAAGCGCGCCGCGGCGTGGCGCGACGTCCACGCGAGTGTGAGAGAACGGAGCTAGGTGACCTCGCGTCCATCGGGAGAGCTATATAACTCCTTCGAACAAACCGAAGGCACATAGGGGTTTGTGTAGTTTCAACGTGTGGCCTGCCTTGACCTCACGTGCCGCTCGATTCTCAGACGCCGATAAGATAGCCCCCGTATGTATAACGTCTAAAAGGGCTACGCCGGCCGAACTTCTCTATATCAACTTCGTGCTTCCCGCTCGCGGTACCCCAATGAACGAACTATACCAAAAATATACTTGCTATATACGCTACTCAAGCGTCGCTTTACTCTACCACCGTGACTACATCACACTCTCTGCGTCTCTTTTTGCAACAACGGTTCATGTTGAAATAACACACCCACCATTTTACCTCCGGAGACAAGCGAGACGTGCCCAACAAAAACGACTTTGACCTGTGCCATTCTTTTTCACCGTTACATCATTCGATCGATTTGCGGCAATAAAAAATGCCGCAAGTTTATACTTGCAAATTGCTTTCTCATCGTTTTTCGTGATCCGCGAAGTTCGGGTAAACTGATTTCTCACTATTGTCTGTTTCATAAATGAGGTTTGAAATAGAGAATAGGACAATTATTCTCAAAAAAAAGTGGTTCAATTAACTCTGGGAATATGTTCTCTCTCTCTCTCTCTCTATTCCGGTTTTACGATAGACAAAAGTAAAGAGACTGACTTTTCAACTGTCGGATTAATGTTATCGGTTCAATTTTCCACTTATTTTTAATTCCATTTTCTATTTATCCGAACAATTAAAAAATGTCATTTCCAACGTATTCACATTAGGGTGGTTCTTATTTTGGGAAATTCGGATTTTTATATCTCTCACCACTCGCAAGTACTTGCGTATCTTCCATTCCATCACACAAAAAAAAATGTGTGCAAAGTTCAAGCCCAATTGGACCACGTTTACCCGTGGCCCAAGAGGGTCAAAATTTAATATTGGTGCCAAATGG
>JABMBS010097819.1:0-10314 GCA_018491695.1 Lissonota sp. PSUC_FEM 10030012 | reverse complement strand
TTTAGAGCTAATTTCTTATGTTAAATTATTACTTAAATTAAACAATTATTCGTTTTATTTTAGGTGTCGTGGCGGATTCCCAAGACCGCTACGATTTTACGTTTAATTTTGGGACGTTACGTCACATTGCATACGGCCATTTTCAAATTATTTATAAATTTGAAGCTGAAATATTCGCCGTAGCGTGTGTTTGCCGATGAGACCAAGGTCCAATCAGAAGGTTTTTCCATGACATCGTCGTTCGTCGAATGTTCGGTATCTTTGCCCTCGTCATTTTAAGGTTCAGTTTGATCAGTTTTGGATGAAACCGAAACACGTTTTGATCCGCGCAAGTTTTTTATTCGCACACCTGAATGCGATCGCTTCATCGTAAAAATATGTTGTCGAATATAGAAATGAAACACAAAGCACAGAATTGTCGCTTATTATGGATAATTTTTAAGAGTATGATATAGATATCAGCTGTACAAGAGCACCGTCTCCACTCTCCATGCGTTGCGCACTAGCGCCGACAGAGGGTATGACTGTTGTCGTGAAAATTGAGGGGTGGGGACAGTAAACGTCGCAGTGGCTCTTTGACTGTCGTAGTATATACATGGCACTGACGAGAGTGGCATAGGTCCCCTCTAGGGGCCAAGCCAACTAGGCTAAAAAATATATATATGACATTCTACAAACTTCAAGCTCAGGAAAGAGGCACACTTAGACGTGGTGTATTATATTTTGTTCGTTTCCGTCGTGAAAATTCAAGACAAAACGAAATACATTTTTCCGTATTACAAAGTATATTAAATTTCGTTCCATTAAGTCGAGATAACACGAGACAAAACAAGATATCTTAGCGCAAGACAAAAAAATTCGAGACAAGAGACAATATTTCTCTTGCCGATCGAGACAAGACGGTACGATCAATTTTCTTGAAATTTTCGAGACAAGATGTAAGGAAAGTTGGAGCATCAATGATAAATTATTAACGACTGGGAGGATTATATGTGTGAATATTCGTTGATTTTATTTCTTCTCACATAGTCTCTTTTCTCGCGCTATGTACAACGGTCCGGGTCGAACTGCCTAAATCTATCGCGCGCGGATAATCACGCGATCGAGGCTTTCTCTCTCACACAAAATCTCTCACTCTCGCCTAATCTCTCGCTCTCACGTACATTATTATACGTGTCTCTCGCATACCGCTGTACATACACACGCACACACACACACACACACACAAGCACTCGTTACAGGTAATACCGCGTATACATCACAGCTCGGCCTTCCTGGCATCAGCCCGTCCCGGGCTTTTCCCCAATCATTTATTTTTTTTTTATATTTATTCAGTCTTAATCTTTACACAATACTCTTATTCTTCTATTATTTTCACATAGTTCTCTTGCATCGTCATTTATTTGTCCGTCATAGTATTCGTAAATGCCATCGCTTTGTCTTCTCTTTTTTTATAAATTTATTGCATCATGATTTTCTTTCGTTGCTTGGGTAGCTTGTGATCATGAAATTTCGTTTGGGCGCCAGGGTTTCATATTCGAAGCTTCCCACACGCCTGAATATGGTCTCTGTGTTGCCTGAAAATTTTCTACATCTGCAACGACATATCTACCATTCCTCAAGACTTTAGCGATCTGGCAGGAACCTTTAAACTCCGGTATCAATTTTTTTGAAACCCCTGGGGTACTCTCGAAATTTTTGATCATCACATAGTCATTTTCCTTATATATATGCGCTTCTTTTCGCTTCTTATCGAAATATTGCTTATTGTAATCTTGCGACTTTTCGATTCTCTCTGCGGCATCAGCGCGTTTCGCCTCGAGGTCTCTTACATCAGATTTTACATTGAGCTCGAGGTAATCTTGTATTTCGTCGGCTATTTTTCCGTGTTGACTAATTCCGAAAAGAAGTTTACTCGGTGTCTCACCGGTCGACTTATTCACGGAATTCTTAAGCGCGTATTCGACGTCTTGCAGGACTTTGTACCAATATCGTCCTGCCGAGTTGTCGACAAGCTTTCCGAGCATGGGCCCTATAATTCTATTTACGCGTTCTGCTTGGCCATTCGCCTTCGGACAGCCTGTCGCGACCTTGACATGACGAATATCATTCTCTTCAAGAAAATCGTGAAATTCCTTTGAGGTAAAGCAACTTCCTCTATCTGAAACTATGACCTTAGGCCGACTATAGCTCGAAAAGTATTGTTGAAGACAATTTATTGCTTCTTTACTCGACGTCGTTTTAGTCGCGTATAGTTTCGTGAACTTGGTGAATGAATCTATCACGACGAGTATGTGTTTTTTCACTAGATGTTTGTTTTCTACTGGGCCATGGTGGTCAATATGCAGAGTGGCGAAAGGCACATTCCCTTTCGGGATGTTCAACAGAAACCCTTTCTTTTTTACCGTGACTGGGTTGAACGCAATGCATTTTAAACAATCTTGTATGTTTGATTTGACCGTATCCCTCATGTTCGGGAACCAATAGCTTGATTTTATCGCGTCACACGTTTTTTCTACGCCCAAATGACCCATATCGTCGTGATATTTTCTAATCATGTGCATAACCATACCTTCTGGCACATAGAAAAACAACTCGCCATCATGTTTGCGATATATGAGCCCGCTACGCATCTCGTAGTTTTTATCTTCGCCCTTTTCGAGCTTTTCCTTCAGTTTTTTGATTTTAGAGTCTCGATTTTGGCTTAAAGACAGGTTTAGCTCGAACGGATTGTCTTCGACGACTAATACACTCGACACACGACTAAGGGCGTCGACATGCTGCATTCGAGCTCCCGATCTATGCTCCACATCATAGTTGTAGTTTTGCAATTCCAAAGCCCATCGAGCGATTCGCGGGTTTATATCTTTTTTATCCAAAGTCATCTTCAACGAATTACAGTCAGTGACGATCTTAATTTTAATTCCTTGAAGATAAACCCGGAATCGCCGAAGAGCGTAGACAATAGACAACGTCTCGAGCTCGAAGCTATGATATCTACTCTCTGCATCTGTGGTACGTTTGGAAAAATAAAATATTGGATGATATTTCATGTCCGATTTTCTTTGTAACAACACAGCTCCGAACCCGTGAGCGCTGGCGTCGCAATGAAGCTCAGTCGGATCGTGAGGTTTATAAATGGCGAGAATCGGGCTCTCTACCAATTTAGATTTGAGTTTTTCGAACGCCTCTAACTCTGCTTTTCCAAATCGAAACTTCGCGCCTTTTTTAAGCAGAGCGTACAATGGTTGAGCTATTATCGAAAAGCCCTCTACAAACTTTCGGAAATAGGAGGTCATACCCAAAAATCTTTGAACGCTCCGAACGTCTTGCGGTATTGGGTATTTTGAGACAGCCTCAACGCCGTTGTCATTCGGGCTCACTCCTTTCTCCGAAACCTTGTAGCCCAGATATTCTATCTCAGTGAACAGAAATTTACATTTATCGAGGCGTAGCTCGAGTTTGTTGGCCACGAGAAGCGCAAAAACGGATTTCAGCACATCTAGATGGTGGTCGAGGGTCTCGGTAGCTACGAGAAAATCGTCCATATAGGCGACCACGTCACCATTTCGGATCGGTTTCGCGAGGACTTCGTTAATCAATTTTTGGAATCGCGTCGGAGCCGTCTTCAGGCCAAAAGGCATTTTGAGATACTCAAATTGACTCAACGGGGTTATAAAAGCTGTATATTTGACCGACGCCTCGGCCACCGCCACGTGATGGAATCCGTCTTTAAGGTCGAGCAAACTGTAATATTTTTTGTCGTTCAGAACGTCTAGTTGGTCCTCGATAAGCGGCAAGGCGTAGTTATCGCGTAGTGTGACTATTCAAGGACCTGTAGTCCACACACATTCTTACCTCTCCGTTTTTCTTTCTTACCAATACAATCGGCGATGCGTATTCCGATTGACTTTCCCTTATTATGCCTTTTTCGAGGAGTCTGTCTAGGATCAAGCAAACCTGACCCTTCTCGGCGAATGACAATCTACGCGGTGCAAAATAAAATGGCTCATGCTCGCGTAATATCAATGTTATTTCGGCTTTTATCAACGGAACATCTGGGCGCGTTGGCTGCAGATAGTCTGTACGAAATATTTCCCTCACAACGGACTGAGTATTTGCCGATATTTCAGAATTCAACACGATCAAATCGGCTTCATTGTCATTCGATCCGGAAGTGTCAATGTTCATAATGTCCGCGACGTCCACCTTGGGGGGTATTTTTACTCGCGCGAGCCCATAACCAAAAACACCCAACACGTCTCTGCCAAGGAGAGCGGAAGACGACATTGTATAATCGGGAACAACCAACAGACGCGCCCATTTTTCTGGCTCTCCGTCTATCGAAATATTCAGATCGACCGTTCCGAGTACGACGAGGCTACTTTTATTGATACCGCAAAATCTATGACTCGATTCATCTACTGCGTTTATTGCGGCACCCGGTACATATTTTCTTTTCACAAAGCTAATAGCGCTACCCGTATCCATTAACGTATCGAGCGACAAGTGATGCAAAATACCGCGAGCTTTAACGCTATACAATACTTGTTTGAAAAAGTCGTCCCTCGAAGACAAGTCCTTGTCGACGTTGTTGACTTGATCGTTGCTGCGTTGAGGGCAATCCCTCGCGAGGTGACCTGGCTGGTGACAAACAAAACAGGCACCCTTCTCCCGTTTTAATCGAGGGCAATTAGGTCTCAGGTGACCCTCTTCGTTGCACTCATAACATCTCTTCGGTTGACGGGCGTCGCCATTTTTTTTATCAGCTGGTTTCGATGACTTTTCTTCGACTTTCACGGTGCCCTGATTTTTCGGACGATTCTTTACATCCGTACGGAGTGAAATCTTCTCAAAAGCGTCGAAAAGAGACGCAGTCGTATCAAAATTCTGCAGGCGAGCCTGATTTTGAAGCTGGGTATCTGGTATGCCCTCGACCAAGTAATCCACCATTTCGTCGTCGCCGATTTGCACACGATTTGCTAGAATCACCTTTTCGTGAAAGTATTCACTGAAGGATTCTTGGTAACGCCACTGTCTCGCTTCGAATTGTTTTCGAAGCATCAATTTGTTCGGGCGGCGATCGAACATTTTTCGCATTTCGTCTAGCAATTCTTGAAGAGTCAGCCGTATATGTTCGGGTTTTGAATGAAACCACTTAAGAACATTCCCCCTTAATTTAGTTCCTGCCAGGATCCTTGTCGTATTTTCATCTAAATTGTACGATTCTTTCAACAAATTCAACTGTTGCTCCCACTGCCAAAAGGTATCGTTACCATCGTTGAATTCGCTCAATAAGTCACTAAGTGTCTTGACGCTGATTTTTGTGGCGCCCATCTCGCCATGTGCCGGTACGGCAACGTTGTCTTGCCGTTGAGGATCAGCTGGAGCCTGTTGCCTCCTCAATATTTCATTTTCGCGGCGAATAATGTTCAACTCCCTTTCGAGCAGTTCCCGTTCTCTGCGCAACAGATCCACTTCCTGTGCATTCTGGGCGAGATTTCCTGCGCCTTCGCGTTGAACATTTTCTGCCTGCATCGCATTCTGCTGATCGTCATCGACATCGTTATCCGTTCTCAGCCAGTTTCCCTGGGGGTCGGCATTTTGAATACGAAGGATTAATTCGTTCTTCGTCCCCCCCGCTGGTAGCCCAAGTTGTTGAAGAATCGTCCTCAACTCAACAACCGTAAACTCGTTCGGCTCTCTCATTTTTCCGACGTCACTCGCGAAATATGTAAAGTTCAAAGTCTAAGAAAAGCAATTAATTTCTATACTGTGTGAAATGGCAATAAAATCGTTTCGTATTCGACACAAGAGGTTCCGTATTATATTCTATCAACTGTCCCGAGAATTTAATACACAAAAACAGAGTCTCGACCTCGAATTCACGTGTAATATCAACACTTCGAAGCTTCACGATTGTTCACTCTCATCGTTACGGACACGAGCCGTTTTGGAGATATGTTACGTATACAACACCACCTCAATTTAAATCGAGGATCCCGTTACACCTGGAAACGAACTCAAAGTGACCCAAGATGGTGTCTTTTCACTCCTATACCGTCGACTTTGCTAAACGAGCCAAAGTCTAATTTGATTCGAATGTTCTCACTGGGTATTTCGAAATCAAAGTCGCATCGATCCCACCGCGTATTCTCAACTAATACCGGACTTGATCGCGACAATAAACTACCGCGTATTCTCTACTAATACCGGCCTTGATGATCGCGACAATTAACCACCGCGTATTCTCTACTAATACCGGCCTTAATCGCGAATTTTCATTTTGCAATTAATAATAGAATTGTTTTTAGGAAAAAATAAAATTTTACGACTATTTTGTGCAAATGTGTGTCATTGATTTGATGTGAACTGTGCGAAACGCCATTACTGAAATTTTTCGTCCAACCAAATGTACGCCATGTTCTTTCTCGGAGGTTCAACCCCCTTTTCGTTCCCCGAGGGGGTAGCTCAGATTTCTTTCTCGTTGTGTACATAAATTCTCGTCTATATAGGAACAGCGTGTGGTCCTTTGACCGGTGGCTCAATCAAATCAGAGTACAGAAGAGGGGGCTCTCTGGTTGTACCTATGTTCAGTTCGTATGTTTTGTCGTTCGATATGGTCAGCTTTTTGTGGTCATCACGCTTTGAAATATAGTCTCGAGGATCTCTTCTTTTTCTCTCTCTCCCATCGTTATTCCAATATTATGGATGTACTACGTTCATGGCTATATTGGAGCGCGAACCAATCAAGAATAAGACGCGGAAGAGGGAGAAACGAGAAATATACGAGCGGTCGGCGCAAAATGAGACCTATCAGAGACCGAAATTCAGATTCAAATGAAAATTTCCAAAGAACACTCAGACCAATCTAACTGAAAGTCGATTGATACGAGTCGATCATCTATTCTACTTTGCTCGGTAAAATTTTCAGATATAATACGCCGAGTACTTGGAAATACCCGATTAATTTCCAAGCACGAGGGGTATTCGGTGGATTTTTTGTATTTCACCCGAATTGCAACCAATAATTCAACCTTGGTATTTGACATCTCCGTAGAAAAATTCACATGGTATTTATCCCCGAATCGATTTTTTCTTTTCGCACACCTCGATGAATTTGACGTTTTTGACACGTACGTGAATTACAAGCTATTGAAAAATATTCGTTTATTGCCTAGCAACCTAGCTTAGGGAAATTTTCGAAAAATTACCGATTATAATTCGTCTTGCTCGTACCATGTGATGTCAAATGCCAAGCTTCTATTGGTTCAAATTCTGGTGAAAAAAATAAACAACGAAATTCGTGAAAAATGTTCATTTTTACAGGACATTCTTCAAAAATGTCTCAAATTGTTTATTTCAAGTAATCGTTATTAAATTTCGAGAGAATTGGCTTAACTAAACTTTATGAACAGAAAAAGATGACTAAAAATGCTTGCGTCATTGGCGAATTTTGTGGTTCTGTAATTCTAGAAAAATCGTTCGACTCTACGCGACATGACGGCCATATTTGCGTCGGTTTTTTTGAATCAGCACGAATGTCGAGAGTCGAATCGAAACTTATTGTTATTCCAGGCAAAGCTCAAGCCTCTGCGTTCAATCGAACTTGGATAGAACACATGACGCCCCCTCCCCCTCTCCCTCCACTCCGCACCCTCTTTATGCAGCGAGTCTGCTGCAGGGGTTGCAGAATTTTCAAGGGTGGTTTTTTTTTCATTCCTTCGTAAAACGACGATCCACCCTTCGCCTCGCTCTTCCTATCGGTGTGGCGGTGAGCACAGAGTGACGGTACAAAGAAAGAATGAGAATAGATGGCTGGAATAAACGGACCAAAAGAAATGGCCGAAGGGAGGGGATGAACGAGCGAGGGGCGGTTTAAAAAAAAAAACGAAAAATTCTGATTGTTCCCCAGAGGGCAGAGAAATGAGTGGAAGAACGTCCCAATGTCGATATACTCGTATTTTATGTGAATACAATATTTAATTTTTTTAGTACAAACATATGACTAAAAAAAAGTTATTGACAATAGTCGTCTGGAAATACAAAATTAATCATTGTTAAGATGCCTCCGTATGAATTATGATCCATTGTCAAAGATAATTGTCATTTGGGTTCACTCATATTTATCATCAGGTTTTCTTGAAACTTCATCAACCGTGCAGTTTTTGTAGATCTGGGGTGAAAATAAGCGTTAATATCTACCTTATCGACTGTCGGTAAGCAAGGTATCTCGCATTTCACACGATTTCTCTGTTTCAACGACGCGTTTCGCACCTTGCTTCCTCGTCCAAAGTCAATGTACATATTCCACTGTATGCTCAACGAATAATCCGGGCTTTTCGATCTCAATATCACGCGTTTCGATCGGACGAAGCGGGTGCTTCGTAATGCACGAAATGGACGCGATGCTAATGAACGGGTTAACGAGTATAATTAACGCGCTACCTTCCGGTGAATGCTCTCCTGTCGTATGGATCTCCGACTAATACCGAATTATACACTGCATCGGATAATCCGCTGTCCTCACCCTAAACTGCTGCACCATCCTTCTCTTTCTCTCATTCTCGCGGTACAATCCAACTAGCGCATCAGCCACCACAATGTTTGCCGCCTCCTTCTGTCTGCTGAGCTACAATCCTATGTTAACGCACATGAGAAAATGTCTGATTCCCCGACAGTCAGAAGGACCCAACTAACCGTGTTTCAGGCTCTCCAATCTTGCTAATCCGAGTCCTTATACTCCTTAACGAAGCCTCGATCTACAATGAGATAAACCAAGTTTCACGTGAATGTCTCTCGCGCCTCGGAGATTCTCGATTCCATTAGTGTAAATCCACAGTGCTGGCTCGCACAGCGCTGGGGACTTTGCCCAATGTCGCTCGTGACAATCGCTGTTCCGTTCTCGTTGGTTTCCGCCATATATAGGATAGGTCAGGATAGGTTTTATTGAGCTGAAACGGTGGGTTAAACAAAAATTGAGCCTAACTCAACGTGCAGTGTTTTTCAACTTTAGCCAACCCAATTTAATTGATCCAATATTGGTTAATTCGGCCAAGCTTTGTCCGAATACCATTCAATCCATTCATAGTCAAATATAATTTACCTCCTTTCGTAAATTTCACTTTCAGCTGATGTCTGTACTATTAAACGGAAATTGGATTTTCCTGTAATACTCAAAATTGTAACAGAATGGAGGGGCAAAAAGCTCGGGAGAGTTCATTTATTTTTCACGCCCTAAGTGGCGAGCGAACCAAGTTGAATGTTCTTCTGGACGAAACAAACAAAAGTCCGGCACAGAATTCATTCAACAGTTTCGGGATAAAAAACGGTCTCGCGTGTCAAGTCGAACGTTTGTAAAAGAATGAAGAAAAAAAGCCTCGTTTTTGTGACTTTCCGGCGAGAAGGAGTTTTACGCCGAATAAATCTCATGTGGATTTTCGTTTACAGAACCTTCTCTCGCCCTTTTGCCACCCTTCCCTTCTCCTATAACTTTTCACTCACACGATAATAGTTTCCCTCCCACTTTCTGGCTATTCCTGTCGACTTTCCTCTCTCTCTCTCTCTCTGGTGATATTCTATATATACTGCGGCAGCCGCTTTGGTCGTTGGTTACAGGTGGTCTTTCGGCTAACTTTAGCATGGGGTAAATCGGCGAGCTTTGGTCTCCGAGAGCGAGGAGATACCTGCGCGAGCGTGTGAAAGCATTCCTCACCTCTTTTTCCTTACTTCCTGCCCTTCGCCAGCTCTCATTTCTCCTCATGAAACATCCCTTAAAAAACGCGTAACCCTTTCACATTAGTTTCGGCTTTAGGGCGGTATTTTAGTTTAGAATTTTGAAAAAATAACTTTTTTTTTCTTCATATTCTTCAAGTTTGAACCTTTTAGAATGTACCCTGGAAAGATTATTATTAAATCCCAATAATTTACGGAGTTACAGCTACTTTAGTGACGCCTGTCACGTCGGAGCAAATCGGACTATAGATGTTTTTCTTAAAACTATACTTTTCTCAACACGGTTGACACGATAGGATAATAGCGCCAATGAATGGACGCCCCCTAGTGAATGGACGATGGCATGTAAATTACATCTATATATAACGATTTTAACATGGTTGTCCATTCATTGGTGGCGTTTCTTAACCGTCCATTCATTGGCGGTATCACCCTATCTCAAGTTCTACTCAACCGCGATTTACTTCAAATTTTTTACTAATCTTCAGTGTATAATTCTCTATCGCCCCTACCATTTTTGTATCAAAATTATTATTTTTTCACTATTGTAAAAAAAATTGAAAACTATGAAAAAAAAGA
>JABMBS010097708.1:0-10316 GCA_018491695.1 Lissonota sp. PSUC_FEM 10030012 | reverse complement strand
TATAAAAATATATTATATCTTTGCCAAAGCTTTTCAATAACCCTACCAAATAATAAAAATAAATAAATAATAAACACCAAATAATACACCTACCCCATTCAATAAACCTATCAGATTACCAATTTCCGTATTGTAAACTCAGCCGGTCAATTACCGACGCAGAAGCCCGCCTCAAAACACATTTAGTGGGATCAGAGTACTCATTTACCGCCTTAAATTTGCTGTTGATGTTCTTGAGGAACATATCACCTTAACGCGCAGATCTGGATAAAAGTTAGCGTTGAGGAACACAGCAATGAGCTTTCTGTTTGATCGATACCGGGCTAACTTCTCTCTCTTCGTGTCTCTCCCACTCACTTTCGTCGTTAGTCGTGTTTCGCAAAGCCATGAGACTAACAAGTCTCCGATACATTTATCCTCACCCAAATTACATTAGTTTTTAAAATTAACATTCTTTATTTCGAAAAATTTGACCAAAATCACATCACAAAAGAATTCTGAGCCGGTTTGGTGAAATTTAATGTCTCAATGTCTAAACCTAAGTGGAATATAAGTGGCGAGGGCAGGAGGCGATTCGTGACGAGGACCAAGTAAGAAAAACTATCGATTATCAAACATTTTTATCCATATTAGATAACGTAAGGGGTTGCATGCAATCAGAATGTTCAAAAAATCGATTTGTTTACCTCCTGACTGCGCATAACCCCTTGATAGAATTTAAAAAATTCGATAAATGGTATTGACAGATGGGAATTACCGTTTCGTGATCCAAAACCTTCGAGGAACGTAATTCGCAACGAAATCAATTCAATAGTGCAGATTAAAGTAAGAAAAGCATCCTCGTCCTCAATTCCTATTTCATATACATTACCTTCGAGATATCATTCCTCCACTGCGAGCAGTGTCGATTTCGACGATGTAAGTAGTTGTAACTTTTCCAAACGCCATCGTGCGGCTGTAATGGTAAACCCCGTAGATCCGCCGGCCAAAGTAGCTTCAGCGTTTTGTCATGATCTTTCTGTCAATGAGAAATCATCGTCTGCAGATGTAAAACCTCCACTCATCGAAGATCTCGGAACCTCAAAATCGCGAAAGGCTCAAAATAAATTTACAAAATTATCGATGATTACGAGACTCGTGAATGAATTTCTTTCTGGTACTCGTACAAGGGTGACACCAGTATCAGCTAACAATTTGTCATCAACGATAGAAACTTCGAGCGAGATCGATCATCAACACAAATTGGCGCTCGGTAGAAAACTTATTGACAAAAGATGTGAAGACTCCTATTCAGAGCATTTAGCATCGAATGTTCAAACGGAAACAGACCATTGTGAAGGAAAAACTGGAACGAATGAAGATGGTATTGCTACAAAAAGATCAGTTGGTTTTGTCGCAGATCTTGAAAGAAGAGCTGACAAAGATTGTGATGCAGGCAACGATAAGACCCCTGAGACGAGGCCTAAAAGACCCAGAGCTCCTAGTTTAAGCATCGTCAGTGCACTGCCCAGCTTTGCCAGAGTCGTTATATCCATCGAAGACACAGATTCTCTAGAGAACGAAGATGCCTTCGACGCACCAAAGGAGGAATTCGATTCTTTGAATACCACAGTCCATGAAAACCGAGTTGACTCTGGTAGACACGACAATGCTGTGCTAAAACACGATTTTCTCAAAGTTCCTGAAGTCAAGTCAATCGAGAATGTCTCTTATCCACCTCAAGCTCGCGAGGAAGAAGCCAACGAGTCGGAATTACGGAAAGAGTCGAAAATCTTGAGAAAACAATTTTCCTTTTGGCCAAAACGTTCGACCATCAACGTTTTTCATGCCCTGAAAACAATGAAACGTGGATTGAAATCGAGGGCACGAATTGAATCCGAGATGAATAAGTTCTTTTCCTCACCCCTGAGGATCGATTTACCCAGCTATAGGTCGTCGATGTCCAGCGACGACGATACAAGTTTCTTGAGTCCCAATGTTCTGGAATCCACGTCAGAACAATATGGCGATGATAACAGAAACGAAGACGAAAATGATCGCAAAGGATTAAGAGAAAGAAGCAACGTGGATTCCGACTCGGTCTCGTACACGAGTATACGCGAGAGATTGATGCGAAATTCCGTGGCTCATTTGTCCAGGGATTTCCAGCACCCTGCAATGGTAGCTACGTGCATCGACGGAGATAACTCTATTAAAGTAACAAGTTACAACAGCTGGACGACGAATTCGAGCGAAGAGAAGCACCAAAATGAAACATTGGAGAGACATTCGATCGGAGTACCGCGACTTGGTCGAATGTATCCGAGAATCAAGTCCGACAAGTGTCTCGCATGTCTGTGCCAGTCGTTGGAAATCATCGATCAATCGAGACAACGAAAATCTGCAGGTAAATCTTTCACTTATACCGATGATACTTCACTCATTTCCAGTGTAGAGTTACCTAAAATCTTGGAACATGATATTTCAAGTGGGGCTTCCTTTGGCCAATCTTGCAGGATTGCCCATGTGTCGTCTCTACTGATTGATAAAATACCAGAAAAGTCTAAGACGGAACACTTTGAAACAGAGGCACCTGATGCTCATCAGGGATTCGTGCAGAACAATGATAATTTAAGGAGTAATGAGGATACGAAGTCAAAACCAGTCGTTGAAGCATCAGGAAGTCACTCGCAATTGGAGGATACTCATCGTTCGAGGTCGATTAGCAGATCACCATCAAAGTCCTTGATAAGTGGGAAGTCATTGATAACAGCGTTGACTCTGGTGACAGAACGATCACGCTCGATTTCCGATCAGGACGACTCGGATCAGGGATGCATGGATCCTGCGACAAACGAAACTGAACTTGAAGCAGTTGCGACCTCAAAGTATCTCGCGCCTTGCCATATGCCTATCAATCTTAAGCCAAGTCTCGAACCTCTGAGGGCTCTGAAAACCAAGAAATCCCGTTCTATAAGATCTCGAGTGGCTTCGGCAGAAAAGTCTGTCGACTCGGATAGTAAGAATGACGACGACAGTGATTTTGAGGAGAACTTTGGAAAACAGTTGGTAACTGCCGGGAACAAACTGGCCAACGATGGGAGTTCAATGAGACTTCAGAGTGCCAGGATTCCTAAAGATGAAGGAATCGGTACCAAAGAAAGTGATGCTTTTAGAGGTGAGGAAAACGAAGTGAATAGGCCAGAAACAAGCAGCGAATGTGAGAAAATATCGACTGATGCCCCAGTCATTTCTGATAGTGAAGTCATTGCAATAGCCAAAAAGTGTTTTGCGAGTAATAAGACAATTACGGAAGTTCTTCGTATCTTAGCCGAAGAATACTCAAAGAGATTGGCGAACCGCTTTACCGCCCAGAATGGGTCAAACGATTCAGCTCAAAAAAATGAAAAATTAGCTTCGAATTTACTGACACTGCTCGTAGATTCCATGAATTACTTGAATTACCCAGATCACCCAAACAATTCGACTAACCTGTCATTCTCGTCCAAACAGCCGGGCTTGTGTAATTCCCGTCAATTAAAACGTATCCTACCCTCGAAATCCTATAACCTCGTTGCGCCTATATTGGGAATCGACATCACGAAAAGAGCGCCACGAAGGGATCGGATTGGAAAATCCAAAGAGGCCACTTTTGATTTGATGGTAAGTTTTTGCAGTAATCGATAAAGGCTGGGCAGATACTTTTGGAAATATTCATTAACTATCTCAGGTACACCCGCCATCAAGATTAAGCCAGAGTGTGGGTTTTGAAAAGTGCCCGAAAGATAACCGTTCAAAAGTCAATCCATATGCCATTTTCTTGATGAAACCGAGGCGAAAAGCAAGTATACAAGATTTATTTGTTCAATTATTTATCTATTTATTTATATTTATCTCACTGAAACCCCTTAACTGTGTTCGCCTAAAATAGGACAGGATATATTGTGTTATATTAAACGCCTGTTATCAATTTTTGTTTAAACTACAAAAGTACTATTTTTTTTTTTTTTATATGGCTTTGGGAAACATTGCTCCATCTGGCCGTCACTTGTATAACCATGACACAAAATTTCTGCCTCTTCAACCACGATATAAAGTTTCTCCTTTATCAATCATGATATAAAATTTCTACCTTATTAACCATGATATAAAATTTCTTCCTTACCATGGGAAAAACAATAGTTGGCGAATACTTAAGAGGTAACGTAGTGATAATAGTGAACACTATCCATGTCTCAGGCTGTTACGTGGCGTCCTCTGACGAATCGTGATCTCGAAGGTTACGATCCCGAGGCAACGCTCAGAATGCGCGCGGCGAAAATTACCGACGGCATTTGCGAGGACTTTTGCCGCTGGTTGGAAAGTTTGGCAGCCGGTTCAAATCGAACCAACAGCATTGACGTTGATGTACTGAAGGACATGTTCGAGACTGATTTTACAGCGGAAGTCTGCAATACCATGCAGGTAGAAAAACTAATTTAAATTCCGAATATATATCGACCGTCAACTGAACTCAACACCATAATGCTAACTTATCGACAGTGGACAAGGTCAAACTTCTATAGTCTTCGAAATTTTATGATCACAACTGAATGAACGATTTAAAATAGTATATTTTTCGTTACAGTCAATTCACGATTAATTCCAACCCCCCATTAATTGCCCCTCTTTTTCATAAAAGAACTATACTGGAAAAAAATTATTCCAATCGTTTCAGTTATTATTCATTTTCTTTAAGGTTCAATTTACATTCTGGAAAATGAGTCAAAATTGCAAACCAAAATTTTCAGTGATTTTTTGTTGTTTAATCTACTACACCTTTTTTGGAAGTTATTATGCATAGGAAACACATCATCTTAATAAATATTTTTTAGCTTTCGATAAGAGAGACGCCGATGGTTCCGATTGCGGTTGCGACTGCGAGAAATTGTCCGGAATCTGGTGAATTAGTGCTCACCCGAAAACACCTGGTAAACGATGCCCGAGCCGAGGCGAGGCCGAAAAGAACAATTGGTTTTGGCACTGCTCTGAACAAACATCTGAAGTTTGTACCACCTCGTAATCGAGTTGATGAAAAATGGCTGCAGTGTCCAAACGTACCGAAAGATCTTGAAACGATGGACGCAGTTTGGCAGGGCATTACTCAACTTGAAAGTGTGAAGGGCTTCATTAATTGGCTTCGAAATCATCCAGAGGTCAGTAAAAAAAAACCATTCACCATTTCTTTCCCACACTTTCAACTATTCCCCTATTTCAACTACTTTAATAACACTGTGTAGCACTGCACTTATAAGTGCTGCGGTAGAAGAAAATTAATAACATAGTTTATATTATAGGTAGTACCTATAATATTAACGATGTTATTTTTGTACATGAAATTTTTACTTTGCTCAGTGCTCATTCTCTTCGGTATCGTTGAAGCTTCAAAATGCCGCTTGATTCATCTAATTCGGATCATTTTTCGATTTTTGGCAGATTTTTAAAGTTCGACCATGATTTTTGCAAATTTTTGCTTACATACCCCTTCTCCTTTTTTTCGACGATTTTCAAACTGCTCTCATTTCTACAAAAATGAAGTTATCAGAATAACCCAAACGCCGTTTTCTAAGTTTAGTGACAGCCTTTAAGTACGAAAAAGGAATTTTAGAATTGGTCAAACCAAAGAAAAGTTATGAGCACTTGAAATTTCGCTATTTTGAGGTTTTTGAAAATTGAGCAAAAATTGAGCAAACCGGTTTTTGATAAAAATTTTGATTTTTTAGGAAAACTATTGATAGATTTGTATTCATAGGGACAAAATACATGGATATAGAGTCCGAAAAACATAATTAAAAAAATTTCCTCGACTCTATTTTTCCGTCTGAGGGAAAATCGTGCGATAAGGTGAGGAAATGTGTTTAAAGAAGGAATTTAAAAGAAACTCAAACGACGAGAGTGAAAAAATTAAAAATGCACAATGTAAACGTGAAATAAATAATGAGAAGGGGAAGCGAAAATGGATTTTCGTGATCGCTGATGCTGCTGAGATTAATTTACGAATTTGGGAGAAAAATCTGCCGCCGAAATTCGTGCTGCGTTTATGAGAGAGAGGAAAAGGGGTGCAACGATTTGTGCAGTTTTTTTTTCCCACGACGATCCATCCGTCTGTTGTGATTTTTCCTCTGGATAAAGTTTTCCTAAATTTTTATGGATTTTACTTTTTTTTTTTGTTATATGACAGCCACGCGCCAATGCATCGCGCTAACGTCACGCATCGAGAAACGCTGAAAGAAATAGCGAGTATCTTCGTGCAGCTAAAACGAGACTAATGTCGTTTGCTTTTTGCGTTTCTACGTCTGTGCTTTTGTGTGTGTGTGTGTGTGTGTGGGTGACGCAGTTGCAGTGCACGCATCTTCGCTTTTCTTTCATTTGCAATAATAATAATCGTCAAACAAGAGCACGCGACTGCTGATTTAATGCATGGAATTTTTCTACGCGTTTCTACGTTTCGCGATCTACGTGAGTTTTCTCGCGATTACATCTGCCATATTTCCTAGATCCCATGTGCCTCTATCATTCCAGCGAATATCGTGCAAAAATTGATTGATTTCGAAAGCAAAAACAAAATTTACTCATTTTTCGATGCTTGCAGCAATAATTTGATAAATTTGCAATTTGGAAGAGGATGAGGATGAAATTATGATTTTAGCAATTGTTTTTTTGTTAGTAAAATGACAATTTAGAAATTAGAATTCAAATCGTTAAAAAATTTGTGTTACTTGCAGAAATAATTTATTGTTGTTTTTTTATGAAATTATTGTCAAATTTATTTTGTCCTTATTTTTGAATATTTTTGACGTTGCGTTAAATTTTGAGATTTATTAAAATACAGCAATCGTGACAATATTTAATTCGATTACACTGAAAATGTGTGAATCAACAAAATCTGCAGTCGAATACGTTCAACTTGATATTTAGTTAGTACAATTCAACGTTTTTTTGCCTAAATAATATTTTAGTCAACCGAAGCGCAGAATTATTCAAAAAAAAACGAATTATTTTGTTTGGGCAAATAAATATCAAGTTGAACGTATTTGACTGCAGATTTTGTCGATTCACACTTTTTTTTTCCAATGTAGTCAATATTTTGTTCAATTACAAGGAAAACAATTCAGGGAATTAAATCATTAAGAAAATTAATTGTAATTTGAAAACATTATAAGAAAAAAGACAATTAAGAAATTGGGATATTATAGAACAATCGATAAAAAATTCAAAGTATTTACCGATGTAAAATATTTCGTATAAAATCATAAATATTGTAAAATTTATTTTATCTTTATTAGTTAATCGTTGAATACTTTTGACATCCCATTAATTTTTTTAATCAATTTTAAAAAACGCAACCAATAATATTTCGATAGTCGACATTTAATTGAATCAAATTGAAACTTCACGCAAACTTTAAGAATATTTTCAAATAAACATTCGCTAGCAACTAAATAATGAATTTTCATTTTAAATGACGACAATGAGTAAATTATGATTTTTGGAATTGTCTTCGATTATAAGCAAGATAAAAAAATTTTAAACATTTGCAAGGACAAAATATTATTAATATTTCCAATAAAATCAAAAACATTGTTAAATTCATTTTCTCCTCAAATACTGTATCGGGTTAAATTTCTAAATCAATAAAAAAAAACACCTGAATGAATCATATATTAAAAATTAACATTCCCCTTATTTTCCACCAAACATCCGCTAATTTCCCCCATCCGAAATCCGTCATAAAATTTAAATGAAAAAAAAACAACGCGACCATTATTCGGGAAAGGAAGAAAAAAATGTTTATATTCGCGCGTTAATTCGTCGGGAATGACGCACGTAACGATATTTAGTGACCAAAGCTGTCAAAGCCTGTACGCACGAGGCTAATAAAATAAAATAACGATCTCGGGAAGTTGCGTGAAATAATCGTAAAGCATTTTTCGACATTGGATCAAGAATAATTAGAGAAAAAAGAAAAATTATATTTTCCGGGCTCGATTGAAATTGTCTTCCGACGTTTTTCGCTGCCGAGATTGTATTTTCGTATCGAGAAAATGCGCGAGCCAAAAATCACACGGGCCAAACACGCACAAACACACGAGTTTCAAACTGCACGCGCGCGCTTTCCCAATTTTTCACCCACGAGTATGCGAATTTTCCCCCCCTCGAACCTCATCCCCTCTCTCTACACCCTCTCCTCCTCCTCATCCTCCTCCTTCTCCCTCTCCCCCCCGCCCTCTTCTTCGCCGCGTTGGCTGGCACTCGCGTGGGATCCGCGCGCGAGCGCGTGTGCCCCGAAAAACCGGAAGTCGGAAAATTCATCCACAAAACGTAAATGCATAATAAACATGATCATTTTTTTTTCCATCGCATTTATCCAAAAATATCTCCATGCGGCACATATATTTTCCTCTCGAGCTTCTCACCGTAAAATACAATTTGTCATTTCGTCGACTATCGCAAAATAATTTCCCGCAACGATTTTCATTCGCTTCAGCCTTTTTTTTTCTTGGCTCTCGCGTCACATGTTTTTTTCTTCATAAAACACACGAGTCTCAAAGTGCGTTGTCTCTTATCGTCGGATTTTCCAATCGCGCGCATTTTCTTCCTCTCTTTTCCTTCTCGATTAAACTCGAACGCTTCGACGTTGATTTTAAAAGTGGAAATTTTATCATTTCGTATTGAGATTCTATTATTTTTTAAATGGGGAATCGGTCATCAATGCGAGCTTCAAATTTTTCGTGGGAAATGAGGAGAAGAAAATGATTATTGAAAAATTTCTGTGACAAGAGCTTGATAATTGTAAATTTATGAAGAATTTTCTGAAAGATTTATGGAGAACAGAATGAACAGACGGACAGATCGTTGCTGTACCCTATTTTTTATTTAATTTACTAAAAATCGCATCGGACCAGATCCACGAGACGAATGTCTAACGAGAGAACGTTTTTCGTGACGTCTCGAGAGAAAGAAAACCAGACCAGAAGGCGTCAAGAAAGAGGAAATAAGAATTTTAAAGAAGAGAAGAAGTTCCACCCCTTAAGAGCCTGGAAAAGCTGAATCGTTTCAGAGGCGAGGATGGAAAATCGTCAAGACTTTGCGTCAAATCGGAAGCAAAGGAAATGCGATTGAAAGGGAGACCGAGAAAAGGGTTTGAGGGTGGAAAAAAAAGTGTTTCTAATGACGCGAAACGAGTGCGTGTTTCGTATATAGCAGCCCGGCGGCAGTGCCGAAAATATCTCACGTGCGCGAGGCGAGCTTTAAGTGGGAGAAAGAGAGAGGCAGCAAAGTGACGGCAGCATCAGCGAAGGATAGAGAAAGAAAAAGAGAGAGAGAGAAATAAAGAGGAAGATTGAGAGAGAGAGGTAGGAAAACGAGAGGTGGTCGCTCTCTCGAAGAGCGTCAAGTGGTGGCCCGGCGGCAAAATCGCTCTTCCTTCTTCACCGCGTGGTGCGAGAGAAAATTTTCTTGATGGTAACACAACGATAGCGACGAACGAGCGAAAGAAGAGATAGGAAAGAGGACGAGGTTCGGTGAGCGAAACAAACGAAAAAAAGAAAAAACTCATTCGCGTGTGAAACGCGAAATAAAAACCGACGAGCGGATCCTCCGTTAGTTTTATATCGTGTTATATAGACGACTGAGGGAGAGTTTGATCAATTTTCTATGATTACATGAATATACAGTCGCGAGGGTAATCTGGGAGACAATTAAAACAGTGATTAGGGGGGCAGAGCTTTTTCTAACGCAATTTTGCTTCCAAAAAGATTTTTGAGTGTATTTTAGCATTGAAGAATTTCTGGTACCGGAAATAAGGCGAATTTGATCCAAGATCCGTTTTTCAAGGACTTTCTGTTGCAGAGGTCGAGATTTCATTTTTTTATTCTCCAAAAATTTCAATTTCAGTCGAAATTACTTGTAAAATTGTTTTTCATGGATTTTGGTTTCCGCGACACCGTTTATAAATTTTTATTTTTAACTCAAAAGTTTTTATTATTGTTTTCAACTCGAAAGTTGTTCTCAAAAGATGTTTTACTATCTAAAAGTGACTGATGATACCGGAAATGAAGAAAATTCGATACACAGATTTTTGATTCAGTAATTCTAAATTAAAATTAAACGTCAGATATTTTGTTTTGTTTCCATTATAAATTTTTTAGTGAAATCTAAAAAAAAAATCAAATTTTTTCTAAAAATTAATTGAGAAATCATCAAATTATTATATAATCGATTTAATAGCCTTTAAATCAATTACAAAAAATAATTAATTTTAAAAAATGAATAAATGAATAAACCTCTCTCGCTTG
>JABMBS010097597.1:0-10318 GCA_018491695.1 Lissonota sp. PSUC_FEM 10030012 | reverse complement strand
TTTTCTAATTTTTGCTTCATAGGTCTGATAGTGCATAATTCGGATGAGATTTAGCGACTAAGGGCTCGCAATTGCTCATGTTTAGGCCTAGTATGCTTCTTCTTGGTCCTTGTTTTTTTAATTAATTTTTTTCTTTTGTTTATTCGATCATTTTGAAATGAAACGACTCGAGCAACAAAATGAATGACTTGCCAAAGAAGTACGAACCCTCTCTATACGTCCTTTGAACACACAAAAATACACGCACACACATAAACTGGAGGAAGATCCGTTGGTGGTGAAGAGAGGTGTCGACGCGCGCCTTATATCTATTCTACCTGCTCGTCGGGCTACATCACCATTCAGCCTCTATTTTTCGCGAATCTTCATACTTCCTCTTTTTCTTCGACGTTCGTCCTCTATCTCCCGCACTAATTTTCACTTTACAACAATGTTGTTGAATAACTGAATATGATTCTTGTACGCGGACAACGACACACAAACGACACGTTTTTTTTATTTCTTAGCGTCATCCGTTTTCAAAAGAGCGAAGGGGATGGAATCGTTTCTCAACGGAGATGAAAAATAAGAGATTTTCAAAAAGAAAAAATAACGAGTTTCCACAACTCTAAAATTGAAAGGAGCTCGCTGTCATTGTCAAATGTTCTTTTTTTCGTTTTGTAAATTTCAAGTCAGCGGAGACGAAAGCGTAGAGTCACTCTCGAACGAGAGGTTCTTTCTGGTGTGAGAGAATATTGGAGAAACCGGCTACAAATTAAATTCGGAAAATTGTTCTTGTTATTTTTCTCTATGATTTTATCTATGACGAAGCAACGAATTTCAGCTATCGGTTTCAGCAGCATTGTATTAGTGTATTACTTCTACAATAAGGGTGTTGATGCCGAACTCCACCGGTCTCATCAACCCTATATACCATATAAAATAATGGTATATTGTAAACGTCATGACTCAATCCCAGAGGTTTTTCGTGAAGCGCCTCGTGTATTGTTCTCGTAGGCGATCACGACGGCGGTGGCAACGCGCGATCGAGGGCCTTCTCTGTAATCATTCAAACACCGCCGCTCCGTTTTTCTCTGGCGGACGATCTTACAGCTCGCAAAGAGATGAAAACAAGATGAGAGCGCGGCCATCGTAGTACCGATGTCAGAGAAGAAGAAGAGGAAAAACGAAAAAGTAATGTTTACGCTACCCTCTCCTTTGCTTCTTTGTCGCGCGATCCGTGGAAACGAGAATAAAAGAATAAGCAGAATACGGATTGGCCACCAGCCATTGTCGATTATATTCCTTTGGAAATCGAAAATCATCCTTCTCGGTGTGGGGAGAAAATTCTTCATTATTCGACGATAAACAATTATATCATCCCACAATCCCGTAGTGATTTTGTTTTTCGCCTTTAAGATTTTGAATCAATTTATCGTTTTCTCCGAAATAGTACTCAATCTTTTTGCTTCCACTAAAATAAATTGACAGTAAAATCCAGACTTTAACATAGGTATTATAAATTACCACCTTTCAAAATATATGAATTATGCTGTATATTTGTCCATCGCCTTGACGCAAAACAAATTTGACTCGATTTCACAATTTTATACTATATATTACTACCGTCTGTATGCTTTTCCATCGCGAATTGATCCTGACGTCGAGTAATGCTTTTTTTTCGCTATATCTCTTTTATTCGTACTTTTTTTCCATGCAGCTATGTATAAGCGGATTACGTTTTTATATAAAACGTATATACCGTGTAGTTATATATTTTCCAATAGCCCGTAACAGGATCGTATGATTCAGCACAGGAAGATGGAATGAAATAAGCCAGCTCGCCGCCGCGATGAACGAACCCGGAAATGCGATGCGGTGCACGAGGTTTTGCTTTTAATTAAAACAATCCCTCAATGCTCTCTTTCTCTCTGTATTCTGTATATATGACCATCGGAAAAAGCCACTATAGACGGTATAGCGAGAAAAAAAGAGAAGAAAAACATTCGTTTCCCTCACGAGGTATATATGCGTATGAAGGATATAATGCTGCGAGAAAGAGGGCGACGAAAGAGAAAGACGGTGGTGGCAGTGGCGGCGGCGGGTATACCTTCGGGGTTTCACAGAGAGAGGATTGCCGACCAATTATCTACTCTCTCGATATCATCTTTTCGCGCTCGCGCGTTTTCCGCTCGCCTCGTTCATATATATTTCGAAAAGTATTTTTCGATCTTGCTCGTTCGAACGGCATTGTACAATGAGAAAGAAACTGCCGATGCCACCCCTCTCGCGCCGCGACTTATAGACGCGTAAAGTTAAGCTCTCGAGGCCCCGGGGAAATATAACTTGGCAGCAACGGTGGTGGCGACGACGACGACGACTACAACTACATCAACTACAACTATATATTCCCATCAGCGATGGCAAGAAAAAAATAAAGAACAACGATGCGACGACTACAAGAAGCCGAGGAACAAAACGTGTTGACGACCTGCTGCTCACAATTGACGGGTTTCTTTTCGTTATTGCTGTATACCGCAGCCTGCAGAAGAGATATATACGCGAGAAAGCTGATGGGAAATGTGTGGGAAAAGCACGAACCCAAAGGTTTCTCTCTCTCCCTCTTTCGGTTCAATCTCTCCAGTGTAACGTTGTTTTGAGGATTGTTACAATTTGTGGTGCTACATGAGCACAAAAGATTTATGAAAATTAATGGCGCGATACTGTTTTTAAAAAGACACAGCGCTCATAAAGGGTACACGGATAAATAGAGTCCAACTCGAATCTCGAGGGATTCTTGATGCAAAGAAAATATACACTGCATCGTATTATATACATCAACGGACAATGAAGCGTCTAGCGATGACGATACGAAACAAGGCATCGCTTTCAATATGTTTGTTCTTTTTTACATGTCTTTGTATATACCGCAGGCGAGCACGGATGACGGCGAATCGAGATTCCAATATTATTCTTCTCGATCTTGCTTCGTTCATCGACCTATAACCCTTCTTTCGCTCTATCTCTACCTCTCTATATTATAGTATATATGTGTATAAGTGCCATTCACGCGTGCATGTGTGAATGCGTGTGGCAGCAGTCGGTTCGCTCGAAACCAAAGAGAACGGTCGGCGCTCATATTTTGACTGACGTTGAGTGTATATATGGTATACATATGTAATATACTATACAGAATAATGCATACCGCCGACGCCGCCATCGCATATCCCAGCGACTCGTTTCGAATTCTATATTTCGAGCTCCCCGTGTAATCCTTTTCAGTAATTGAAACCATATTCTCTTGGAACGATATTTCTTCATTTTTGCGATTTCAACGCTTCATTTTTTTTTTCTCTTTACTGTCGACCGCGCCATCATCGAAACTGCGGGCCTGTGCTCGGATTCAAGTGCGAATTGACGCGTGTGACGTCAACTATTTGCCTTGAGCGCAAAAAGCGTATCCCGGCCCCCTCAACGCGGATAGTGTAGCGGTATAGCAGGGTCGACTGATGTAATTTTTGCCCGTTTGATGTCTCTAATAGAATGAGGCGCGTACCTAGTGTAGGCGCCACTTAATTTATCGGGGTGCGACTAATGGCTGCTTCCAGCGTTCCACTATACAGAGGCTCTCGTCGGTCGCCGGTATATATTGCACGTAGCACAATTGCTCCCTCGTTGGAGCGCGCGCGCGCCCTCTCTATGCTCGGAAAATATTTTTCTCTATACAAGATAGTCGTATATTCTTCTCAGGCTTCAATATGTATCTACCAGGCGGTTCTCCATCTTCATGATCCGCGCACTTTCATCATTTTTCGTGAAAAGCGAATATATTTTTTTGCCCCGTCCCGTCGATCTCGATATAGTGCAAAATTGCGAAGCTGATTCAACAATCAGGTTGCAATCATTGACGGTGATCCTGCGATCGTCCTGGTAATTTTAATCCACACGAATAAAACTGCAGGGTGAAGTACTTTGTTATACGCGGCAGCTCCGTGTATATATACGGTGGTACAAAGTCGGCAAAGCGTCCGAGAGAGCAAAGTGCTATGCTTTTTCCAACAATATGTTGTATCATTGTATAATATACCTATACCTGTGATGATATATGCACACGGAGAGTGCAGGTCGCGCGCGTTGCCCCGTTGCCAAAGACTCTTCATCTCCTGCGCAGAGGCCAAATTCAATTTCCTCTCGCGCTTTATTTCATCATATTTTACACGAGCTTTGACGCTGCCCTCGAGGGGCAAGCTTTTAAAATACATAACACGTTTTGCGACTGATGACGCGTGTACGTGTGACGCGAGGGCCACGGCGATAGACAGCTAGATAGATACACACACACACGTATGTATAATAAAATATCTGGGTATTTTATGTACTCTCTTTCTCCATCCCTCAACTCGGTTCATATATTTATCGCGCATTAATCATTCGCACCATATATATTGTGAAAACAGAATAAACATTTGTGTTTTCTTTCTTCTTTTCCTCCCCGTCCATATAGATGTGGGTTCGCAAATGAAACAAGATACCGTAAAGTATTTCAATCTTGACCATTCCAAGCTCGATCATTATAATCGTTGACATCATCATCGGATTCTCTAGTGTTGCAGCAGCGAATACCGCACAATAGAGATTCGACCAAGTTACGAATCTCAAGGCTCGTCGTCACGATTTAAATGGAGGCGGATGAAAGAGGGCAAAGAGAGATAGAGAGAACGAGAAATGGTCTAACGAGGGTTGGAGATGGCAGTAGCAGCGGCACACGTCCGAAAGGGAGGCTGTATGCCTTCTCTCTCCCTCTTTCTGACATGATCGGAGAACCGGATACAATTAAATACTCGTGCTCGAGCGATCTCATTGTTCGCGTATCCGTAAAATCTTCAACGTTCCCCCAACATTTTCATTTCAATATTATATATACGTGCGTGTGTGTACAGTCTCTCTCTTACATTGTAATTTCAACTTTGTCCTCGCTACGATTGTGATTGTACACGCGGAGAGTTCGATCTGTGCCTCGATTTTTATTCCTCCTCTGACTCGGAAAAATATTGAATAAACTGTATCCATTCTGCGTATACGAAGTTCGTCATTCTTTCGAAGCATTTTCGATTCATCTACATCGGTGCACTTTTCCTTCGTTCCGATAAACATTTTTCTTTCACTAAAAAAAATACTGGCACGATCGCGAGGCATACGAGCTACAAGGATAAAACATGACTGTCCGCATGAAATCCGAAAAGGAGGCACGAGCGAGGCAGAGTGAAGAGTGAAATAAAACGCGGTATTCGCGATCCAGCGCGAAAGCACGATGGTGGCATATATATACGATACGGGGAAGAAGATAGGGCTGGCTTCGCGCGTAAACGGGGCTTTCGGATTCCCCCGGGACTCGGCTGAATGGCGTCTTTCTTACCGGCAACGGCATCATAGCGAGTAGAAATGTAATCGAGTCTCGTCCCCACTTTCCCCTTTTATTCGTTCCTCCCTTTTGCGCTCAATTTCGGCAATCCTCTCTACATCACAATTTTTCTCTCTCCCTCTTGCTTCGCGTATCAACGTATTATACATATCACATATAAGGTAAATAGAATAAGTAGACACACCGACACAACCTGCTTTTCCATAGCGAGCATAATCTCTTCGAGATATGTGCACAACGTATTATAGTTGCACCATATTCACTCGCATACACATTAGATGGATAGAATATTTTCGCATCGTGATTCAATCACCCGAAAAAGACGAAAAAACAAGAAATATCATCCGTGATATCCTTTTTTCGCACCCTTGGCATTTTATTTATTAATAAATCGCTTGTAAATTCATCAAATTTATCAAAGTCCTATCCTATCGGACCGAAGGAAGCTTTGTGATTCGCGTCTCAAGACTACTTTTGATTGGGCCATTTGTTTGTGTTTAATTGAATTTCACGGTTAGAAAAATCGTAAATTTGTAGCACTACGTTCGAAAAATTATATTTATAAGAAAAATCGATATTGCTATATCAATCGATGCGAGCTTGAAAAAAAGAAATAAAAATGTTGAACCCCGGAGAAACAATACACGGCGATGAGGGATGCGGCGAACAAGGTTCGAGATATCTCGATACAAGGAAGCGCCGCCGCTGTAAAGTGACTTGCATCTTGGAGCGCGAGAACGCATTAGCCGTATTTGCATTTAATTGCCGGTTGTTTGTTTGACGTCCATGTGAGCGCGAGAAGTATTTCTCCTCTCTCTCTCTCTACGTCGCGCGAGATCCGAGACATTTCCGTTTCGCCCGCTATACTAAGCGCGAGCAGTCTCGTTTCTTTTGTTTTCTTTCTCTTTTTTTTACCGCCGTGAGCAGATGTAGTCGCTATACGACTGCTGCTGCCGCCGCGATGACTTTATCAAAAGCCCAAGCGAAAAAAAAGGAGGATGAAAAAAAAAATACAAACTCACAAAATATCACGATGATACAACGAGTGTAAGAGAAATGTTTATAATTCGAATATCATCGTATCGTATACGGGCGATCACTCATTAGCACCGAAATTAACATGCGCGCGTGAGCCATGCGCCTATTTTCCTACTTTCGTTATAATTATATAGTTATAGAGGAGGGGGGCAAAACGGACAGCAGAAAAAAATGAACGCAGCTAGGACGCTACTCGCAGAATGAATTCGTTGTTTTTCTACCTCAGAAATATAGTTTTTATCGATTGCGCGTTGACGAAAAAAAATTGTCATGAAAATAACAAATCTACATCTGATTTTTAAATGTTTGGGTATTTTGGTATTTAGGTCTATTTAGGTCTATTTAGGTATATTAACGCCAATTTATGATGATAATTCCCTTATTTTTGGATTTTTTAAGCTTTTCATTATCTCTCGATAATTTTCTATGGTCATTTTCCCCGCACTTTCCCCATATATACTCGCACAAAGCGTGCCGGAATAAATTCACCACGGTTATTCGGCACGCTTGTCCATCAACGATGTGTATTATTTCCCAATGGGAGAATAAGGGATCCTCTAGTTTTCGCGATAAACTTATGAAACTGAGAGTCCCACGGGTCATCCTATTGCGTCTCAAGAGTGTATCTCTTCGTTCGAGCTTTCCTCCGTCATACGTGCGAGTGCAGAGAAGTGTGCGAGAACGATGTGCGGCCGCCAATGCGTCTCGAAACAACAGATAGAATCCTAACCGAATCTCTTCCATGCTATCTTGAATACGACATCTTTTCCCTCTCTCACTTTCTCCATTCCATCTTGAGTTGCTTCATCATCGCCGTAAATGCGATAACGTGCAGGATCCTTGTTACTCTTTCCCTTTATCGAAAACTTTGTTCAACCTCCGCGAGCTTATCCCCGCCTTGCTATATAGTATACGAACTCTCTTCTCTCCCTTGCTCACATTTCGTTGCCAAAGACACGAAAGCATAGGGAACCCCTCGAGCTACCAATTGTGAGTCAAGTTTGTTAGACAACTGGGTGTGGAGAAGGAGAAACTTTCGCGTACGTAAATGGTACGCCTTATCGTTGACTAAACTGTTCCCTAGTCGATTGTCGTTTACACAAGCGCAGGCGCGCGCAATCGCAAATACACACGTTACATTGGGAGGGCTTATGAAGGTGCATTTGTAAAAATCCCCGATCGGATAAAAGGAGCTCCTTTGAAATATCGGTTTTTCGATGCGAAATTTCGCAATTATGCGATTTTTGAAAAAGGAGCTAAAAATCGGAAGCAGTAGGCACGCGGTCAGCGTGTGGCTTGGCGGCTCATCCAGATTAAGCATTGTACGTGTTCTATACTTGAATGAATGACCGCTCAGCCGCGCACTGGCTGGTGCGCCACCTGTTGTACAAGAGGTCACTTGCCTAAGACCTTTGGTATCCACAATCGAGAGTGCTCATGTCGATACCAACGAATTAGCTAAGTTACCTACTGTATCGATGGTGGTTTTCTGCAATTTTCGTTTATCATCGGCAAATTCGGCATTTTGTAGATTATAAAAAAGGCTAATAAAATAAACGTATAATTTTTTTTAAATATTCACTTGACCCTTCCCCAAGATATCAATAGGATAATGGAAAAGAATTTTTGTAAGTTAATATTTGTATCTCTGTTAATTGTTAAGATTTTTCAATAAAAATTATTATGGAATAAGTTTAATGTACCTGTACTGTATTTTTGGACAATATAATTGCATATACACAATATAATTTATCTATTCTGTAGCGCGTATTCGAAATACAAAAGTCGAATTAACTTGTTAAATGTAAAAAGATCCGTTGCATCGGAAAGAATGAGATAAAAAATGGTCCAAGAGATTCCAAGAAATATCATCGAGGTAAAAAAAAATTCCTACAGAATAGATTGTAGAAGAGAGACAAAGAATTTGACAATAACAAAGAATTTTGCATAGTGACGAAAAAATGATGACTGTCCATTTTTTTTACTTGAAAAAAAATGGACCGCCATCGAGAGTTGCAATTTCCAACTCCGGAGCATCTTCTTTTATCGATTTCGATGACCTGTAAAATTCCACTTCCTGTGTAAAAAAAAAAGAGCAAAAAACATCCTGCCTGCATTGTCAGTCACACGAGAACTCTACGTTACTTATAAACTACGCGACCTTCCTGACACTTGTTTGATGCTGAAAAACGGAAGAAGCAAATTCGAGGTTCGTTCATACAATTTACGTTACTTAAGAGTTACGCGACCTCCCTGATTTCTCTAAGCTGAAAACGGAATAGGCAATTGCAGAAAAGAAAAATTCACTCCACGGTTCTCAATCGTACCACCCGGGTGCAAAAACCTAATCTAGGACCTTGAAACGTCCCGGGACGCGGTCGTCACCCGAGTTCAGTATGACCTCGCGCCACCAAGGAAATACTCTTTCACACTTTCTAAAAATATCAGCATTTTTGATGGAACACAAAAAATATCAAGCTTACGAGAAGAATCTGAAAAATCCTATAATTCTAAGGAATTAGTATTTCTGAAAAATCATAAAATTGAAATGATGAATCGAATTTATCAAAAATTATAAAATATCGAAAATATCATTCACCTTAAAAATACCCGCTAATTGAATTTATTGGATAAAACAAATGACTGTCCAAAATGGAGTCACGTGCTGAAAGAGCTGAGAACCCTCGGTTCAGACCGCGTCGAAGCGGCTGTTTTCAAACGAAGGAGAATATAATGCTGCAAACATTTGAATATAGAAGCCACTTGGACACAACTGAGTGCCACGAATATTCTTCTTGCCCACATTAAAGTAACGCACAATGTTGATATTACTTTGATAATTGTTATTTTAAAACGCGTAGAAAGTTTCATCTGTCCATGAAATCGGAGGGTTATCCGACTTCGAATCTATCGTTGAAAAAAAGGATATTCGCAAAGGGCAAGAAGAAATTAATCCTGATCTAAGACAATAGACAAATAGGACGCCCAGTCGCAAGTCGATGTGAATTACATCGAGTTGCGGTCACTATGCAAAATGGGCTGTAAATGTAAATTACAACCAGCATCTCGTGTCGGTTCGGACCATTCGTCCTGCGACATGATTGAGATTGCATGAGGTACTCTTAGACCTGACTCACTCATTCGTTGTCCATCAAGCCAATCTTCCTCGACGATCATCCCGACGTGGAGTTGAAATCCCGCTCGGTTCCATCATCCTTCCGGTGTCCACGAATCCAGAGATAAGCCTAAAATATTAATTACAATGATTAATTCGTAGCTCGAATATGGTCTCGATTATTCGAAAAAAAGTGTTTATTTCTCCATGATGTAATTTTTTTGCCATACAATGTTTTCCCCTTTGATTGGCATCAACTTTAATTTCCTCCCTTTTATAAAAAAAAATTGACCTTCAATCGTTCATTGTAAATGTAATTAATTAAATTTTATGTTAAAAAATTGCGTCGATTATTAATTTATCGACGTAATATTTCGATGCAAATTTTCTCATCACAAAAGAATCGTCAATTGACGGTTTCAGTACTTAATTTAACGCTCAATTCCGACGAAGAAATCAACATGACGAATATATAGCGCAGAGCACTCTAGATTCAAGTCAACCGTTATCAAAAAATCATTTATCAGTATTATTATTATTTTTTTTTTCCATTTTTTACGATCAACAACAGCTTTGGCTTTGTGCTCGTGCACGACGTGACAAAGGGCGACAGGGGGTGCACGAGTTTTAGCGTGAATTGCGTGCTTTTATATTCAAGGTGCGTGCCAAACGCGTCGACGGCGTTAAATCACGCGACTATATACACGTCTTTTTTATTCATACGCCCGTGCACATCTCGTCTATTCTATGAAATTTATATATAT
>JABMBS010096570.1:0-10322 GCA_018491695.1 Lissonota sp. PSUC_FEM 10030012 | reverse complement strand
AGATTTGTGTTCAGTGGATAAAAATATATGGATACAGGGTCGGTTGAAAAAAATGTTTTTTCACATTTTAAGCCATAATTAATCCTGTTTACTAAAAGGACTGAAATTTTTTTCTTCAGAAAATGTTAGCTTTGACTTGTACTCATTCTCTTCCTGATTACTGTAGCTTCAGTACGCCACTTTGTTCATCAAATTCGAATCATTTTTTAATTTTTGGGAGATTTTTAAAGTTTGACCATCGATTTTTGCAAATATTTGCTTTCCATTTGTCCGGTGATTTTCAAAGTGGTTTATTTTTTTTTAACTTTTAAAAATCATAATTTAATTAGAAATTTACCGATGATTGCAAATCACGCAGAAATTTTGTCGGAAAAAATGTGTTCATGAAAAAAAAGCAAATAAACACTATGATAAATGTTTTTAATAATATGCATGAAAAAAAATCGAGTTTGTAGGGAAATTATTGATGAATTTATTCAGTGAAGGAAGGGATCCCGGTATCGTGGTATCGCATTGTAAAAATTCACGACCCAGATTTCGATTATGATATTATTCCGCAAGTAGTACATAGAAATTAAAGAGATGAAATATGGGACAACTAATATATTTGCGGTTCATCGAATGATCTCAAATACCCATCATGAACGAATTCCCATTGGAATTGGAGCACGTGAATTATCGTCACACCACCAAACCACAAACTCACACAGTTCCATATATATTATCCACATAATGCTATATACATCATATATGCATATAGCATTGCGTGATATCTGTGGCTGACACCGTATTACGTTCGAATCGATATCGAATTTGGCCAAAGTGTAGTTCGTCAAATTTAGAACGCGATTTTTTCATGCCTCCCCATTTTTATTTATTTTATACTCCATACCTTATTTATCCCTCGGTATAAAAAAAAATCCAAAACTTTCAATGATCAAAAAGGTAAAAGATACATTAACGTATTTAAGAGATTAAAGGATAAATTACGGGTAAGAAAAATAGAAGAACGAATCGTCGAAACTTAAATCGCACTGAAAGCTTCCTACCTTCAATTTAACCCTAGAAAATGGAGGTGTTTATGAGAAAAAAATTGAATAATTAAATGTTCGATATACTGTTAGTCTTGCGGACGTTGTAGGGCCAATTGTGTGTGTCTGCCGATAACACACTGGCCAGGAGAAAGGGGAAAAGCCGCAAAGTTCCTCCTGGTCGGGGAGGCGCCGCCTCAACTAAAATTTATTATACGAAATTCAGCTGTATATAGAAAATCCAGACCCCCGAGGGCTATGGTCTATAATAAACTGAGTCCTTTTCGAGCATGCCCTCGTATAAAATAAGGCGCGAGACGAGATATTACATGCGATTTTGGCCTGCTGGCCGAATTATTCTCACACCGCGACTGTTATAACCGCATTGCCAGTTCATTGATAATTCATTGCAGTTTTCTCAAATTCTCTCTCCAGATTTTACCTCTTCTAACCTGAATAGTTGATAAATCAGGTTTGCCACGAAATGCTCTAGAGCTTTCGACGTTACGATTCCCACTCGGCAAAAGTTAATCATCAAATTCAACCGTCATTGTACTTCGCCTGTCGACCATTGATATTCCACCTCAATTTTTTTCGTTCTATTACTCGAGCTGTTACCTCGATTGTTCGGAATACGCAATCCTCGTTGAAAAATTCTCGTTAATAAAGTTAACCGATTCGAGAGTTATCGCAATATCCAACCACGATGGAGAAAGACCGGGTTATCGTGCATCTGTGTCCGATGAATTTCATCGAGGGTTTCAAAAATCCCTCACGGACGATTCCAAATTTACGAGGATTTTTCACGAATCCAATCAACGAGTTGCTCGCAGAAAAAAAAACATCACACGAGTTTGCTTTTCACAACCCATAAAAACTTTTCAGCGAATAAAAATGAAATAATAATAATATCGTTGCCGAGTTATTTTATTGCTTGGATGTTACACGAGCGCTAATTAAACTTTTACTCGGTGGAATTTACACGAGAACGTTCGTCGCATTGTCTGAAAAAACAATAAAATTTTTCATCAAGCGGATTGATACGAGACCATGGAAATGATCAATTCCCGTATTTCGGATGATTAAGGCGGTTTTCTGGTCTAGAGACATATATTTTAAACGTTCAGTCGAGCTCAATAAAAAAAAACAAAAAATATTGTTCGCATTCTTTTTTTTTACAATGTATTTATTGATAAATTGCCAATAAATAGAAAAAAAATTCGATTAATTATCTTCATTAATTAATTAATGTAATAAAATGAACTCCGTCAATTATTGTAATTTAAACTTTGAGGTTTAAACTTTATGAATATGAAAAAAAATGATTTTTTCAAAATTCCAGATCAGAATACTCGCTTAAAAAAAATTGTTTGCAAGGATGAATAAGCTTGTTCGCGTTAAACACTGAATATAATACGAGAGAGAAAACGTTGCTCATATAAAAGCAAAGAGGTCAAGGATCTCGTTCAACGCGAAATAATTCACGTTCTATTCTGTTTGGTATTTTTTTTCTGGTCCCAAGGAGCTTTTTTATCCCCATGAATTAGTGTCATCCGCACTTTCATCCGTGTTTATCATCTTTTTGATGTGGGCAAAACAGCAGGGAACTTGCATTATCAACCGCGTGTTTCACTAATATTCACCTTTCTCGCGCTTGTACATCGCGAATTATACGAAATTGCGCATAAAAGAGGAGAATACACAGCGAGAATAACTGCTGAGCATTTCGTGCTTTCTCCTCAACGGCGACAAACAAGAGTAATAACACGGAAATCCGTCCGTTCTCTCTCGTGTGTCACACCCTCGCCGTTAGCTTGAAACTAATCTATTCAGCGAAATACACGTTATTCGTACGAACGAGCGTAGAAAGCTCTTCGGATACGTTTGAGATATACACGAGTGGCGTGAAAAAAGACAAGTCTCGTTAGATGCAGACTCGACGATATGAAGAATATCGTCTGTCTCTGGTAAATATTATAAAACTCGTCGAGGAAGTCTTCCACCTTTACTTTTGAGAATTCATATCTCTGAGGATTTTTTTAAATACAGCATCAAGCTTGTGAGGAATGTCGAACGAAAAAGAATAAAAAATACGGGCACCTCGAAGTCACGTCTTTTTGTTTAACGGCACTTCTCGTGTATTATTTACAACAAATAGAGCAATATCCTGCACAGAAATAGGAGACCGTTTGCTGCAGATGTAGAGTGTGTAAGAACGTAGACGTGACATGAATTCCAGAAACCTTATCCTGCTCCAAAACCATGAATTCGCACGTTTGCAATGCAGATCTTCGATTACAAGCGACGGGCGACGATCCTTAAAGCCCATCAATATTTTATTCCCAAAGGGCTGAACGTGACAGTATATACGAGGAACACATTTGGATCCGCTGATCGAGAAACACGACGCTTTCGAGGAAACGCCAAGACAGATACGACGACGAAAATGTACGAAAAACTTTTAGAGCACTGTATTTACACATCGTTATTTTGAGATGATATGTGCACCGAGGAAACTCTGCATTCTCTATATTTCAATGCTTTTTGCATAGTCTCATATACCTTTTTAAAAAGCTTCGTTATGCGCACTTTGAATTTTCCTGCAAATACATATTTTTCCTCAAAGGAAAAATATCAAGCATCACTCTCAACCTAGGAATAATGGAGCATATCTCGGGTTTCTTCTTCAAATATTCTCAAAGAATATTTTTGTCATTATAGTTTGAAATTGATCTATTTTTTTAGTACAATCTCCTGGTTGTTTTCTGAGCTCGTTAATGAAGGCAATGTAATTCGATGCCTTTTTCATCATAATTCATGCCTTTTCGTGTCACAACTTCCTTGGCTTCAGTGATAAGGAATATCGTTTTTTATACCGCTCGGTAGTTGGTCACAAGTTAAGAAATGATATTTATTTCAAGAAATTTATTTATTGCAAAACAAATAAGTTGGAAGAACAGTATTCGGTACACTATCGGCGGAACGTTTGCCTTAAAGATGATATACTTCTCACCCTCCGGGTGTCGTCATTCGCAAGATCCTTGAATGCACATTCGACGAAAGGGGAGAGAAATGTGTCGGTGATGAATATCCGTTCTCACGTTGTATGCGTATTATATGGGGTCGAGATCTATAGATGAGGAGTTTGTTATAAAGCATACACATCGGGAGGCATCAAGGGTGTCGATATATCCTGAAATATCGAAAGGATTCCGACTCACTACCTTCCACCCTACGTTCATACATCGGGCATTCCGCATCGAATAAGTGTCAAAATTTGTCGTTGAATTTCTCCTCCCTTTGTATGAATCGTGGACAATATTGATATCCTAGAACAAGGACCATTTGAGTCTGCTTCCTCCACCGTATTTACCAAGAAAACAAAATGAGTAGAGCGAATAGTTCGTATTACATTTACGAAATTTTTGGCTTGACATCAAACGCCCCGTATGTCTTGTTTATTCGATGGCAAGACACGCTATTGTCCGTGAAAGACAATTTCGAAAGCATATTTCTCCTGCAGAAACAGATCAGCGCAAAAACCAATCGAGAGTGTGTCGTTGCGTGCCGTAGAAGCAGAATTTCAAAGAAAAATAGCGGAGAAACGATAAATATTTGTTCAAACACTGGAAAGTACACTCACGAGTCATTTATTCAAGATGGAATAAATAATGCGATGAATAAGTTTTGTCCTTCAGAATTTCTTTTTCCTGCAAAAAGTTTTCTTGAGACCGAAAGTTAAAACATTAAGGCCCCTTTATCCGTTTTCGTCACCTCACATCTCTCGTTCTCTAACTTACATTATCTCTGTCAAGTCTTATTTTTAAAAGTTCGAAAAAGTTCATTCTGGTGCCATAATAAAGGAAACTTCATAATATATATGTTATAAATCGTTGAGGTGTTTACATAACGAAGAAAAGAGACGGAAAATAAAAGAAAGAGAGCGAGAGAAAATAATTTCTACTGACTCTGGGATTCCGTCCACCAATGAACTGAATTAAATTTTGTAATATTAATTTCCTCCGCAGATTTTGATTAATTTATTTCTTCCGGATAAATAGGTAAATAAATTAAACGTATTAAAATTTTTACATCAATATTTAACAGTATGCATCATTTGCCCCTATTTAATATTATTTTTGAGGGACGTGACCATTTTATAAAAGTTTGTTTTACAATGAACGGAAATGGGACAGACAAGGGGGATAGGGTTAAAAGTAGAAAAGCGCTGAGAAATGCTGGAAGGTAATTTTTTTCAGAAGTCTCCATTCTCACCTGAATTTAGTTGAGCTCATATACTCATGTATACGTTAACTGTTAACTATGTATCCAACTAGAGGATATTTATTCCGTTCTTTGCCGAACAAAGAGTTATGTTTAATTTATTTCCTACGTTCTCGTGATTAAAGCTTGTGATTCACTCTCGGAAACTCGGTGAATTTATTGGAAATGACATTTTGAGCTTTTAAGTCTTCGTTTCATTTTGTCCGTGAATCGTGGAAAGAAATATTTGCCTCCATCAATTTCTTCCATAGAACATTCAACATAAAAGGCCCTTTTATTCCGACATTATTACGATTTCACTGAATGAAAAATATATTGCGAGAATTTTGCAAGCAACTTTATGAAAATCACGAATGAAGCGAATCAAAGAGTCATGAATGATCGATTTTTTAATAATTAACGTTGAATTACCGAATCGACATAAAGTTTCTTTTGTCGGGACGACGTGAAAACCTCCCTATATCAGATGGGCATTTATTACTCTGAGGCAAAGTCCCGAGAGGAATGGTATAAAACGTGAAGAAGTAAAAGTAAGCTAACGGGACGGAGAAAGAAAAAAAAACCCAAGAGACAAGAAGCAACTTTTTTTTTCTTTTGGTGTGGATGTTAAGGGTTGATTCTCGCGGGAATGCTTTTTATCACTGTCGCGACGTCCGTTCTATTTTCACGCACGCAGGTGACTTTTTTCGAAAATCTTCTGGCACACACGTCTTATCTCAAGTAGATGCGAAAACCTCGGGTACGTTTTCCGCGTGTTTTCAGTGATTTATACGGGAGAAACCAGGGAAAGCGGATCGAGGAAGAAATGTAAAGAAAGCTCGACAAAGTTTGAGAGGATAAGAGTGTCCCGTCTATTTTGGAATAACCGTATTCGTGCGATGTCGTATTTGCGTTTCTCGTTACAGTCGACGCTGCTAATTGGCAAAGAGATCCAAATAACGAGCTCGATTTTACGTTAAAGAGACGTTAAATGTTGCGGCACAGCTTGCAAAGTCAAAGCACGCTATCGACATAAATCTTGGAAGCAATGAAAAGTCACTGAACACCCCGTATTTGTCGAATAGAGTAGCGTTGTAACTGTCAAACGTGTCAGTCATGTACGTTCACAAGACAGAAAGCGACAGAGAGGAAGATGCATAAAATGTCGTATAAAGTAAATCGTTTTCAGACAATTGAGAAGTATTTATACGCTCAAACTACGGAATAATTGCAAATTAATGGACGTCTCCGATGGGCAAACATCTATTTCGCCGGGCTTTAAGCGATGTGTTAGATTTACAAGCAGGGAGAATCGTTAGCTCATCCATAAACGCACCCTTTTGATTTTATGAACCCTCTCTATCGACCTGAGCCATTTGGAAATAGAAAGGTTTCAATTTCGTTGGAGCGTGTCTATTTTATAGTGAAAATTTCCAAAGCTTTTCACTGCGTTTTGTCGACACCCGTGATTCAGACATTTACAGGTCTCTCGCAATAAAATGCCGATCACCAGAGATGGCCGAGATAATTGAAACGTTCCGTTGAACGAAATGACTCTCGTCCAACGATAATCGCTGCCATCCGCGGTCGTATATCCAGACTCATGGATCGGTTTGGGCCCTACATTCGGATGTATATCCCACTCGAAATTTCTCACAGCTTCTAGAAGCCTCAACCCATCGTGGGATGCGTTATACGTGGGTCAGCACGAATGGCCTGTGAAATGCGAGCTTCCGGTATCATTTCCTATCACCGTTTTCCTCCGTTATATATCTCCATCTCCGTGTATATAGTCCGTGTGTCCAGTGACTGGTCTACGGTGCCGGAATCGCTGAAACCGTGGTGAGCAATAGAGAAACGAGATGGCCGGAAGACTGTTATACATGCTCGATTCAATTTGAGATTGTAAACGTTAAGATCTTATCCATGAGCGAACACGTAGAATGGAGGAGGTATATATTCAACTAACGAATTTTACTGCGGCAGTACGGTGCAGGACATAGAGAGAAGAAAAAAAAAGTGCACGAATGCCCAGCATGGAGATAAGCGGAGAAACGTTTCTACCATTTATTCCGGATGCGCGCAAAATTGCCATGAAGAGAATGACCGGAGCTTTTGCGAGCTTTATCGCCTGGGTTTCCTCCCTCGAATTATGAAAAACCGAGAGTGAAAGAAGAAGATCAAGATTACCGTTGACAAATTAACTTCAACATGATAGTGAAAGTGTTGGAATAGGAAAACATACAAAAATACCATTTTTGACGTTGTAGCTATTACAATGTAGGAGAAGTGGGGACAAATTGTACTCTGAAGGCAAAATTGATGCCATCAAAAATTATAGAAGAAAGTTGAGAATTTTTTAAAAAAGAAAATAAAGAAATCGTCATTACAGTTTAATACGTTTAAATTGACTTATCCGTGTAAAAACATATCCTATTGAAGATCCATTGCAGAAAAACGTATGGAAACTCGATCCTGAAACGTGTTACACCGATGATTTGCATGAATGTCGTTATTACAATCAGCTCTCTATGTTATTATTCATTGGTAGTTATAGTAATTAAAAACGTGAAATAAAATGATGGATCAGTCGAGCTGGCCGATGTCACGTAACTCTGATATTGGCCTTACGAAATCTCTTCCTCCGCACCCCGTAATTTCTCTGTCTCCTTTTCACCGAGTTTGCTTCATTCGAATCTACCCCTCCTACACCTTCACGATTTATCGTCATAGTTTCCACGATCTCGAAGAACTTTCGTGTTTCACGCGGAAACTTTCGCACTGAAAGCGGCGAACTTCGACGCGAAACAACGGAGTCGTTAATACACGTACAATGAATTCATATCGTTGCGGTGATGTTATTTCCATGACGAGTGTGCCGTATCAAAGCTTCTCTGGTGATGGAAATTTCAACAATATTCCGTCATAACCGGGTAATAAAGAAAATTTTATCGTGAATACGTTTATAACGTTCCTGTATGTCAATTCGAATTTCGCACTGCGATGAATTCTGCCGGAAAAGCGTGTTTCGAGCTCGAACTAAATGTTAATTAAATGTTCGTGGAAATCAGGCGATTTCAATGGATTCAATCATGTTCCACGAAATATATAAACACTTTAGAATTTCAATGGGAAACTATTTTGTAGATTTTCTTCTGAATACTAGGAATAATTATATTTTTTATCGGGCATAAAGAGAAGGGATCGAATTGTTCTCGAGGAAACTTTAAGGGGAACTTCGTTGTCGAACCATAAAGTCATTTGTTTTTTGTTTTTTTTCATAGCAAACAGAGCTTGTGCTCCGTTATTCGTTTCAATGAAGTTGAAAATATCTTCGCACTGCTGATATTTGATTTGTATTCCATGAAATGGACCACGAATTGGTCACCAAAGGTGATGGAATTCGCATAATAATCGCCACGGACCGAATAAAGCTCGCGGTGGTTGATTTCGCAAAATCACAAGAAATTTCAAATCCATGCGCACACACATGTATACATGTATCATGTTAAATATGTAACGATTCGTGGGTTAATTGTGAAATTCGTGAGCAATGAAACGTGTTGGGCAGGATTGTTGAACCAAGTATTGGCAATTGAAAGCTCTCATATCGCGCCGGATAACTGACATTCTTTGACGGAAACAAAAGCCGCAAAGCTCGAGGGAAACGTCCGTTAATCCAACAATCTCTTTGCTGCGAACTACCTCTGTGCTTTTAACACCCTCGGGCTTTTCAATTCCCCCGCAGACTCCAGGCCTATTCTCCAGCTTCAAATGAATGCTTTTTGCTTATCGTTTATTTTTAGTTTGACCGACTGAAAGATGAAAATCATTGAACGATACTTTCTTATTTTTCCATTTCAACTCACTAGCCCATCATTTTTTGAAGCACAAAAAATGGGCGCTAGGAAAATCATTCGATGCGCTGACTAAAATCATAAAAAAGCATTATAGAAAAATTGAGATGAAAATCCCAAAATAATTTTGTCGAACTCTCGGGAAACTCGAATTTCATCGCAAATAATTGTTCTCTAAATTTCCGAGGGCAAATTCTTGCTTTTTGCACGGATATTTAAAGCATGAATTTTTGAATAGAGAATCCGAGAAACGGAAAAACTTAACCATCAGCATGATTTTACAAGAAAAACAATGTCAACTACGCCTTTTTCTAAGATAAAAGTATGTGTACGAAGGAGGGAATCATGTTCGTGGAACGAGACGGTTCAACACCCTCAGCAGTTTCCATAACACTCGATAAAGTTTGATCGTTCAACAGTATCCTCGTTCCTTCGAACATACGTATATTCCCGACATCTCTTGTACTTTGGCTCCGAGTACAACGAAACTCTGTTGCAACAAAAACGATAAAACATGACCCATTTTTTTCTCTTTTATCACAACGAAAGGAGAAACATTATACCTATCGATCTTTCGACTTTCTTTTTCTTTCATAATCGACCTTAAACTAACGAAAAGCGAGGAAACACTTGACAATGCATGCTGATGTAATTTCATAATTTTTTTTTATTCAACTCCGCCGAATTTTTCATCCAATTTCGCGTATATCAAAAATACGAGTTTATTTCAAAATGTGAATTCGATTTATAAATTATATTCTCTTTGTCTCGCTTATTCCATCATCATATATTCGAGCGTCGATGAAATATCCGCCCGATGGTGCGGTCACATGTAAAAGCGTTATTGAATTCCTGCCGAATATCTTTGAGCATCTGGCAAACCGCATGTACCGCGAAAATACTCGTCGCAAACGCAGAATGATATGCGCATTCTTTGGATATTCGAATATTTCAAATTACCATTGGAAAATTAAAAAAAAAATTCAACGATTTCGCGGTGATAAATCATTGTAATCGTAAAATGAAAAAAAATGCGACGAGAAAAAACCAATATCTTTTAGTTTATCAGGCTAATTTTTGAAGCTTCTTTTTTTGGAGAAGTCAATTCTCGATGCAACGATTTAGGGCGATATTCTAATCGAGAGAACATTTTAAGCATTTTGTCGAGCTC
>JABMBS010095460.1:0-10354 GCA_018491695.1 Lissonota sp. PSUC_FEM 10030012 | reverse complement strand
CATTTTTTATTATGCATTTTTAAATTACAATATGTCTAGAATATTTTCCTAAAGTTTCGAGTCCAGTTTATAGAACAAAGTCTCAAAACTTGATTGTGATTCATTGTTTGGTAATCGACAAAAAAATCTACGAAATAACCAAGTTTTTCAGTGCGTCTGGATCGTTAAAACCCCTTTAATATATACAAAATTTATGTTCAATCATCGCGTACATGAAAAAAAAATGAAACATGCTGTATAATTTAAGCAAACATTTTCTACGCATTGCCAACAAATGTCCTGCTGCTTAAACGTTTTTAGCAATATAAATTTACTATATTTTTTCTTATAGTTTACGTTCCGTAGAAAATGACTCCTTTCGATGAACTGTATTGTTCCTATTTTCAATTTGGAGCCAAAAGCCTCCTTCAGCCGTGAGACCAAAGCTTCCCTTGCTTATTTGAATGGGTACGACGGTCTTGGGACATCGTTTCAGCGAACATTTCGCCAGTAGATGAAAGAACATGACTTTAGTCTCGAGAAGGGCGAATCTGTAACCGATGCACATTCTCGGTCCCAATCCAAATGGAAAGTAAGTAAACGGATCAATGTCGTTGCGTCTGCCGTCAGTAAAACGTTCGGGATCGAATTTCTCCGGTTCGGAATAATATTTCGGATCTCGGTGAATGGCAAAAATCGGACACCAAACGGTGGTACCGGGCTCGATGACAACCGATTTTCCACCCTGTAACGCCGGTGGCAGTTGAAATCGTTTAACGCAAATTCGATCGAGAAACGGCGCTCCGGGATATTTCCTGAGACCCTCGTTCACCACAGCATCGAAATACTCCATTTTCAAGATGGCCTCGTACGTCACGTCGCCATTGTTATCCTTCAGAACAGCGTCAATCTCGTCCTGTAGCCGCGCTTGAATATCATCGTTTATCGCGATTTCATGAGCGAGAAAGCACATGAACGCGGATGACGTGTCAAAACCGGCGAAGAAAAAGCCAAATGCTTGAGCGGCCATATCCTGAATGGTCATCGTTGGGCCATCGCCGATTTTGTTGTTACGCGTCTCCATCATCAATTGTATCATGTCGGATCGGCTGGAACTTTCACGATCTCGCCTCTCGATAGTTTCTTTCACAATGTTCTCGAAGAATCTCGCCGCAATCGGATCGATCAGCGTCACACCGAATAATCTCGCTAACTCCGGAAAACCACCGAGAAGAAAGAGTTTAACGGTAAAAGAACCCTCCATCTTTGTAGTTTTTCGTCCGAGCATGTAAAATTCGTTTTTCGGATTTCTCATTGAATCAGTGATTATGCCAAAAGCGCATGTCGCTATCACGTCATTCGTGTATCTCGTGAAAGCGTCTTTGACGTCGAGCACGTGCGGTTTTTTCGTCGATCTTTCGGCAAAATAATCGGCAAAATCCTTGCCACAATTTGACATTAGCACGAACATTCCCTTCATTTTACTGCCTGTGAAGGACGGTGACAATAGACTCCTCATTTCCTTCCATTTGTCGCCACGTAGAGCAAAGAGATTCTTGCCGAACAGAGGATCGGTTTTCGCATTAACCAAACCACGATGATCGACGAAATGATCGAAATACTTGACCGTAATGTCTTTTATCAAATTCGGTGTTCTCGCGATTATAATTGGATCCGTGAAGTCGTAAAATCCAACGTATTCGGCGTCGTCGTTGAGATTGTAAGCGTCAGTAATAACATCGACAATGGGACGTCTTCGAAACAACGCCGAAGCCGTATTGCCGAATATCGGCAATGGTTTCAGATGTAAGATTCCCAATTTTTCAAACTTCTTAAACATCCCGAAGAACAAATAATAAATAGCCAAAAAGCCTGCAAATAGCGTCAAGAGTAACGTCCATGACTCCATCGTTGAATGTGTGTTGCTTTATCGATGATTTTTTTTAATCAATTTATTATCCAACGACTCTTGATAATATTCGAGAGTATATATTAGCAAGCCTGTAACGAGCGTTGTTCCTGGCGTGAGAATGTATCGCGAATAACTAAAGTTCTTTTGAAATTGGCATTTATATAGGCCTTATGGTTCGACGGAGATAAAAAAAATGAGGAAAATATCGGGGCTTCACCAGCGCTGATTAAAGCATATGAGATATTTGCAGTTCTAACAGTTATTTCTCGGCGAAAAATATGTCCCTATATCAGAATAAAATACTGTGAAATATCGCTATCAAACGATAAGAAAAGCATTTGAGTATTCTTATCGAGCGACAAGTGTACCAAAATAACACTCTACCGAATAATAGCTCTCCTAAATCATAACCCTACCCCAAAACACGTCTGATAAAAAAAATCAGTTATTCGTTATTATTTGGTTGAGATCATTTCTGATAGACTATTATTTTTTAGAAATATTACAATAATGTTATTTGGCAGAATTATCACACGGTAGAGTTGTTATTTTCTGGAAATGACACCAGAGATATATGGTTCAGTATAACATTTTATTATTTATTTTCATCCAAAATACGACGCATGATTGTTGCGAGTTGGAACAATACATACATATATGAAGAAAAAAAAGCGAATAACACGAAAATATGCATACAAAGAAACATAAAAATTTATTATTTCATTTCATAAGAAATCACGGAGCATGAAGCACACGAGTGGGAATTTAATTATAAGCAAAAAACTAAATCTGGATAACGTGAAAAATGTTGAAACACGACGAAAATATAATTAAAAATCGTCACGATATCTTATGATTGAATTTCACAGAAAAAATAATATTATGCTTGAAGCCTGCGAGAGGCAATACAGATGTATACAAAAATTGTTTACATTTTTTCGTGAATTCCATTGATTTTGGGGCACGCGAGATTCGATGTGTCCGCAATGTTTCTCGTTGTGTTGTCTCTGTCTCTGGGTTCGAGTTGAAACCAAAAGCCACCTTTCGCCGTCATGGGAAAGCTCGTTGTGCTCAGTTCCAACGGTACGTGCATTTTTGGACTCAGCTTCACGTAAAACTTAGCCAATAGATGAAAAAGGATTAATTTTGTCTCGAGTATGGCAAATCTGTTACCGATGCACGTTCTTGGGCCTTGACCGAATGGTATAAAGGTAAACGGATCGATGTCGCTTTTTTTTGCACCGAGGAACCTGTTCGGATCGTATTCCTCGGGTTTGGCGAAATGTTTTTCATCGTGTTGTATCGAGTAGATGGGAAACCAGATATTTTGTCCTGGCTCAATGGTGACACTTTTGCCACCTGGCAAGGCAGACGGAAGTTGGTACGTTTTCACGCAACGTCGATCGAGAATAACCAATACCGGATGAATTCTGAGTGTCTCATTGACCACCGCATTGAGATATTTCATAGCATTAATCGCCTCGTAAGTGACCTCGTGGCCATTCGCCTCCTCCAGAACCGCGTCGATGTCATCCTGAAGTTTTTTCTGAATTTCGGGATTAATCGCCATCTCGTAAACGGCGAAACATATTAAACTCGACGTAGTTTCAGCACCACCGAAGTAAAACGAGAATAATTGCGACGTCATGTTTAAAATCGAGAGTTTAAATCCTGCATCGTCTAATTCGGTATCCCGTGACTCCATCATCAATTGAATGGGATCAGGTCTGACGATGCCCTCTCGATCTCTCGTTTCCACGGTATCTTTCACGAGATTCTCAAAGAAATTTTCAATCTTCGTACCGATCAGCGTGAGTTTGAACAAATTTGATAAACGCTGAAAGCTTCGTAAAAAGAAGAACCTCAGGCTAAGACCACCCTCGAGATCCGTTGCTTTTCGGCCCATTAACCAAAATTCATTATTCGGATTCCTCATTGAATCGACACTGATGCCAAAGAGACAAGTGGCGATAACGTCAGTCGTGTATCTCATGAAAACGTCTTTTCCCTCGATTACCATCGGCTCGTTGATCGCTCGTTCCATAAAAAAATCCGCAAAATTTTTGCTGCATTCTGACATCAGCTTGAACATTAATTTCAATTTGCTACCGGTGAAAGCCGAAGTTAAGACGTACCTCATGTTCCTCCATTTTTTCCCACGAAGGGAAAACAAATTATTGCCGAAGAAGGGATCCACATTGGGATCGGTGAAGCCACAATGATCGACGAAATGATCGAAATGCTTGACAGTTATGTCCTTCATTAACTCCGGTGATCTTATTATTATTACTGGTTCGCCAAAATCATAGAAACCAATGTATTTCGCAGCGTCGTTCATTCTGTACGTTCTGTCGACAACATCGACGAATGAGCGTTGTCTGAAGATCGCGGGTGCTATATTACCGAAAATTGGCAATCTTCTGGCGTGCAAAATTCCAAGTTCTTCGAGTTTACCGGGTTTTCGAAAGAAAAAATAATGGATTGCGAGAATCGACGCAGAAAATATCAGGATATACGTCGTCCAATCCATGGTTTGTTCTCTCGTTCTAGTGCCTTTTCGTCACGATCTCACGATTCTATTTCACGATCTTGAATCTTGAATTTAGCGAAAATATTTCATGAAATATTACGATAAGTTGCTCGTATGAAATATTTTGAAAGACTGAGCTCTGTTATTCAATAGCACGATACTTGACACGACGACGTCTGTGCCGTCGAGTCACATATTATCTATACTTTGTTTACCTCTAAACGCCACAGTATTCGAAAGATCCACATTTCGAATTCTAGTCTTATGATCTCGGTCGAAATAACGAGAATTTCAACGCCCAGTGGAAGTACAAATTCAGTTGATTATGGGCTTCTTAAGCTTTTCATTTTCACAACGTTTGATACAAGGTTATCGATCGTAAGATGTTTTGTATTTGTTCACCTCAAAACGAGAGACTGGTAGATAAACGGAACAAATTCTTCTTCTTTTATAATTTCCGTTACAGTAAAAAAAAAATTTTTAAGTTCCTCCATTGAAATTTATAAGCGTTCTATTATACCTTATTATAAATCACATATGTATTTATTACGCAACGTATTTTTTAATCTTATGATTATTTATATTGCACCCACAAACTAAGTTAAAGAATAATTGATTTTCATTAAATATTTTTACCGAACCAATATTCTGTAAATCTTCAAAGTATATTTATAGAATATGATAATTTTATTACTTATATAGGGGAATTATTTATACAGTCTCTTCAAGTTTTACTCCACGGAACGCCTTTCGTTTTTATTTCATTGCTACTGCATATTTTGGCTAATAATTCCAGACTTTTTTTATAAACGTCATTTTGGAATTTTTCAGACATACTAAAGCACGTTGAGACTAAAAATTCAAATACTTTTTTCCATCATCACGAAACTTCCTTCATGATGAGGAAGCAAAAGATTTTTTTATATTTATCATATACTAGAATTTTTTGCTTCAAGACCCATAAAATTTTCATCGCTCTAAGATCGATGCTCGGGAATGTGTATCAACGAAGAAAAAAAAAAAACGTGGAGAAAGAGGGAAGAAAGGAGAAATGAACGAACGAAAAAAGAATGTGCGAAACGGTACCGAACCCAGAGGTATTTCGCGATGATAAATGACACGACGGCAGTACAATTAATCATTCAATGCTTGCGCTATAATGCTCTTACGGTACAGCGAGATATTATAATAATCACGTTGGTAAGATCATAGATCCGTGTGCGCGAATCACTGGTCCGTCTATCATCGGGATCACGCTCATCTCCTTGATGCGGACAAATGATCGAAAATCGCATATAAGTATTAATTATTGAGGACAACGACGGGGTTAACAATCGTTTTTATTATCATTTTTTCCCGCTATCAAAAGAACCTCGGTGAGTGAAATTGTTAAACAGTTTGGAATACAACTGATGAAAGCCGTAACACTGTATGAGTCCGACTTTTAATATTATACTCTTCTTTCCTGTAAACTGTTAATGGGCTGTCAAAAACGTGCCAGAGAGATAAAAATAGCACCGATGAGAATAAAAATTCCGCACTAATCTTCTTTATATGGAATATTTCACCTGTCAAAATTACCTGGTTAATATTAATCTGTCAAAAATAACTGTCAATATCTTTGACAACGTGGAAATGACACGTGTGAGTGACACGACATTTTTATTCTCGACATATATAGTATTTAATTTCTAAACTTCTGTTACATTATTAGCCTGACATCGAGCTGTCAAAAAAACTGTCAATGTTCGTGGTTATCTACATCATTGTAAATCAATATATTTTTCTCTCGAACGGTATCTCGTTTATAGCATAGATAGTGTTAATTTCTCGCGAGCTGTCATCTTATTTTTTTTTTGCGTTCTGTTTTGACAGCCTTCGCTCACGGACGCCTCCTTTCACGCGTTTGCTAATCGTCGCTGCTCCGTTCTAAAAGCTAATATTTTATAGCTTTTCGCCGGAACCTCCTTCTCATCGTTCCTAACTCGTCTTCACCCGAGCTCCCTCGTAGGCGTATATACCTTGAGCCACGAACTTTCGTTCATTCTTACAAGGTGCGAAGTAACGCTGGCGCGCCCTCTACCCGATCATCCGGCACCTGGCTCGAATTAGTGATCTTCAGTGTTTCGACCTCATCTATCGCGGAAGGCATTGATGCAACCTGTGATCAGGGCCGAGAGTAATTTTTTTTTACGACTCAATCTATGTTTCGTCGTTAAATAAATTTTGGGACGAAAAATATAGAGCAAAGAAGAAAAAGTTAATCATCAAGCGAACGTCATTTAACACAGACGCTGAGACAAGATTTTTTTTTACCTTAAAATACGATATTTATCAAACAAGATCGTTCATTAAATTAATTAAAAGGGAAAAAAAACGTTTATTCGATTGCACAGTTTCCGTAAGTAAATTTAGCAGGAATATTGTTTGTCCCAACGACTTTTTGCGAGAATACACCGATCCAAGTGCAAAATTTTTATCGAGCAAAATCTCTTCTTCAATATAAATGGCCGAAAAACGCTGAATCAATGGGGTAGCTTTATTTGAAAAAAATAGAAACCATCATGGAAAAAAGATTACGTTATGCATCAATCAATAAAAGGAAATTAGCAGTAATGAAATTTCAATCAATGGCACAGATTTCGTACGAGTGATGATACATACAAGAATAGTTTTATTTTAAAAAATGAGGCATCTACGCGCGAGCAATATTTGTTTTTACCACTTTTTCAATTAAGTTATAAATAACAAAATTTTTATCAACAGCTTTTGTACGAGCGATAAATATGCAACATCAATTTTTTTTTTTCAACGACAGGCGTGTAAAGTCGGATCGCGTGGGAGTGACTCTGTCACCGCCATGGTGTTTATTGAATTAGTTAATTACACGGTGTGATCCATCGCGCCTGGGGTGGTAAGGAAGTGTTCGTAAATTTATTATTCTACGTACATTTCGAGCATAATCACGAATGTATGTGGGGTCTTGCATTCATTGCAGTCGATAGTGATTAATTCACCGAAGCTTCGCGAACACAATTACCCATATACATATATATATCAATATATCGATACATGGATAAATATTATACATATATTTATCGATGTGTCTATGTATGTATGTATATAGGGAAATCGTGCGTCTGGCAGAATTATGACCTTTCGATCGTCGCGAATCGACAACACGTTTCTCGAGTCTCCCAACAGTCTCGCAGGTAGAAAATAATATACGATATATACGTTGCACGTAGAATATAATGCGTCACGTATCGCGATCGAGAGAGCTCGCGATTTCTCGCGACGAGAGAGGCAATTATTTCAACACCCATTGAGAAAACGGTGAAAAGCGAAACGTGGGAGTTCACGTGGACGATAATCGTGATTTTACTCATTGACTCGTTCGAATTCATTCATACCGTGGAATTTTATATTATATATATGTTTTCAAATATATATAGTATTGGAGATTAAAATGAGCTCGACGGAATTAAAGTATAGGTGCCGTATATAAAAAATATATCGCACAAATATAAAAAATATATATTGCTTAGAGAGCAAAGATGCATCACATATGTTTCGGAGTAAATATTCAGAATGAGTATTCATGAAGGCGGAAAATATATAACAAATATATCCTCGGTGTAATAAACGTTCAAAAGATTTGATACGAGAAATATACTTTTGTATACATTCTCTTCGTAAATGGAAAAAGGCATTTTGAAACTTTTGAATCAATCTTTTGCTTATTGTATTAATAAAATTTAGTTTTTCCATTGTTTATTTCCTTATTAGTCCATAGACATTTTTTATTAAAAAACATGGGATTGAATCAAATACAATTAGATAATCAAATTGTCTAATTTGTCAATTTTAACGGATGAATTAGATTTTTCAAGTTAAAATATATGATCTAAATATATATAGTTCATCTCAAATTTTTCTACGATCTCGATTGGATATTATAAAATAGTCATTAATACATGGTACAGATTTATTCGCCCTGTTGACCCACTTTCGCAATTTCAACTACCAACGACGTGAAATACGATCGGTAGCGACCTATTACAAAGTTAATTATTGTCCAATTGGCAATCGTTATATGCGAGTAGGATATGGATTGCGATCTAATTGTCGGATCTCCTAGCATTAGACCTCGTGAATTATATATACATACTAGGGTCCTATACGCGCGCAACTTGTTTTACTATCAGAAAAAAATAACAGAAAAAAAAATTTTGGGTATGGGTTTTTTACAGTGGTATTCATAGTCCTTGCTTGAAAATAAAATTCATAGACCTACCTTGAAAAGACATGGAATGAGGGCTCAATTCTTATTCCTCAAGGAAGGACTATGAATACCACTGTTAGTTCTCGCTAAGTTAAGATTACAACGACAGAGCGAAAGCGAACGATTATCAAGTCATTTAAGTCCTCTGGTTCCACGTATATATATTAAGGTGCGTCAAAAAACACTTTTTACAAATTGGCCTCCACATCGAGATACGTATTTTCATGAAAAACAGATCTCTTGGACAGCGGCGGTCGATACATTTTTTTTTTCGCTTTTGCCGCATCAATATTTAACATTGCCAAAAACGGCAATATTAAAAAAAACATTGGTCAGCCTTCCGTTTTCGTAAAATCTATTTTTCAGGGAACAAAAATGATTATTTTTAAGAGCTTAATCGAAAAAAAAAACGTGTTTTTTTAAAACACCCTAAGATATATTTATTCTCTCTGTGGTGTTCACAGAGGGCACGACTTTGTTCAATCTGGGTTCACTACACGCTTCTTTCTGTTTCTCTCTTGTTTTCTCTCTCTCTATTTCCCTCTATTTCAATTCTCGCTTATCCCCTCGTTAATGTATGCCCACAGAGTACTCCTTACATTATTTTATATATATTCTCCACGTACGAATGTTCAGTACAATTCTATCACGATATAATAATGATGATAAATAAAAAAAAGTGCAACATACACTAATAATATATAGATATAACAAATGCACGTGAATACAAATGGTCACGTATTAGCTATACAACTCGTGGGTGGAGGGTGCAATAAAGCGTATCGAGAGAGAAAGACCATGTCTATGTTGTTCAAAAAAGAAAAAAGAGTTGAAATCGCCGATAAAAATGGAAAAAAAATCTAGGATTTTATTCTCACGGCCGAAATCTCGATTCTGTGGTTACGCCAGCATAATTCGCCCTCGGCTAATTTACACTTTCAACCGTTCTGTGCGCACATAATTATGTATGTGGATATATTTACTTAATTGGTTGTTTTCAGGCTGTTGATTAGAAAAAAAAAAAAATTGAAAACCTCGGATTTTCACGTATATTTGTATCATGGCTCGGTGTTAATATTGCTGCTCGGTCGGAAAACAAACGAGGATAAGACTGGTATACATTCAAGCGAGACAAAAGATTTACATGTACATATACGTATGAGAGACTTCCATGGCGATTCGGTGCCTCGATAGCGCCGGCTAGATTTATGTAAACTGGTTCGTTCGTGCAACACTCTTATATCTGTATATATTGGGGCAGTTTTCTTAGCTTTAGCTTCGAGTAAACCACAATCTTCCCCTGGCGAATCACCGAGAGAATATCCATACTGTTTTTCATAGGCACAGCCAGGGATACGGTGACCATTCGATGAAAATTTAACAGCGTAAAAAAAAAATCCAATAAAATTAACCTTCAAGGTAGTTGATTCGTTAGGGCAAAATGATGAAAAAAATCTAAAATTATTAGTAACGAGAGACATTCATTGATAAGAGTGTCAGGACAAATTTCAAGACGATTAGAAAGCTCGTTAGCGAACAATTAACATTAACAAATTAAATGTATTCTTATGGAAACTGATATAACTTTGCGATAAGTTTTTTTTACCTCTGAATTTTTTAATATCTACAATATACTGAAAGCAATGCA